>PVJA010002967.1:0-100208 GCA_004027025.1 Myocastor coypus | reverse complement strand
TACTTTGATTTTTCTATATTTAGGACAGGGTCTATAGGGTTTTACGATGTAGATCTGACTCATAGTGATTCTCCTGTTTTCAGCCTTCCAAGTACTGGGATTACAGGCACATGACACCACTCCCAGGCTCAGTCCTCAGCTTGGCACTCCCTGTGGGTGGGACTGGCATGGCACCCTGGGGATCGAACCCTGGCCGCTGCGTTCTGCCTAAGCAGGCGCTTTGGTCCACTGAGCTATCAGGCCGGCCCATGTCCAGAACATTTCATTGCTCCACGTTTTTTGTTTTCCCTTCACGGCTCTCATTGTGGAATCATCATTTGCTTTCATCAGTTACAACCACATTCCTTCCCATGTTTCATGTGTCTCGTTCTTTGCCTGGGAGCCCCACTCGTTGGACTTCTAGGTGAGGGGAGATAACCGGCCCTTTTGCTCTCCTTGTTCTTGGTCCTGAGTCAGGTGTGTGCACTGTTATTGGATTGCTAGTACTTCTGGGGGAAGCACATGGATGGAAGGTGCACACACTTAAAGCACGAGGGAAAGCACAGGAATTCACACTGACAGCATGTTTCCTGTCCTCGGGAGCTCTGTTCTGTTCTTTTCTTTTCCTCTCTCTCTCTCTCTCTCTCTCTCTCTCTCTCTCTCTCTCTTTCCTTCTACTACAGGGTCTACAGTGTCTCACTGCATAGATCAGACTTGCAGCGACCCTCCTGTTTTCAGCCTCCCAAGTGCTGGGATTACAGGTGCACGTCATCATGCCCAGTCTCAGTCCTCCCCTTCTCAGTGCCCCCCTGGTGGCGAGGACAGCACAGCACACTGGGAATTGAACTGGATCCCTTCACCTGCCTAAGCAGAGGTTTTAATCCACTGAGCTATCTGGCTGGCCCTACTGTTTTTTGTTGTTGTTTGATTCGGTTTATTAATTTTAATACAGGATCTACAGGGTCTTATTACATAGATTGGGCTTGTAGTGATTCTCCTGTTCAGCCTCCCAAGAGCTGGGATTACAGGTGTGCACGACCATGCCCAGTCTCAACCTCCATCTCAGTGCATCCCAGGGGAGGGGACAGCATGATGTGGGGGATCGAACTCTGGCCCGCTGCATACTGCCTAAGCAGGCACATTATTCCATCGAACTATCTTGCTGTGCTGGCCCCACTGTTTTATATTTTCTTATTTTCAGACCTTAGGTTTTCCTCAAATTTCTAACCATGGCACAGAAAGCACACTTCTTTGGACTCGTAATTCATCTATTAGTGCAGACAAAACTTGTTTTATATTTTGTCACTCAAGCTGTAGGTTGTTGAGTCTCTAAGTTCTGTGCAGAGAATTTTACACTCTTCACCTCCCTTTTAAGGCTTTGAATAAATATCAATGTGAGGATTCTTTGGCCTCCAACCCTGAATTATTCCTAATGCTTTTGAGTTTATTTTCTCTTTAAAAAATTGTTCTTTTTTTTTTTTCAAAATGTCTTTTATTTCAGTATCATAAGTGCATAGACTTGCTGATTAACTCATCAACATTTCCAGTTCTAATTATTCTTAGTGCCGTTGCATAATTCATTTTAATTACGCCTACCCCAATCGAATTGTCATGACTTAGTCTGCATGTAATTTTCAGCACCAGGGAATGTCTCCACAATTACCCAGGATATTAAGAGTTGATACTTTGGAGATAAATTCTGTCTTGCGCCTCTGAAAGAGTATTTCACACAAACTAATTCAGCTTCAGGGGAATTAGATACTGTTCCTAGTGATAGGTAGAGGCTCAGAATTAGTTTCAGTCTATTAGAAAGCTACCCAAGAAAGACTCAGAGGAGCCTGCCCTTGTCTGACTTGATTACGCCAGTCTCTTTTCTGATGGGTAATCAGCTTGTAAGTTTAGTTGAGAATGGAAATAAATTAAAGACTAAGTTTAAATCACTTCTGCCTATGATGGGTTATATATCTGGAGAACAAGAGCATTCTGATCCTTTAGGATTGGTAGATGACATAGAAACAGATATGATTAGCTAAATTCAGTAAACACAGCATGCATCTTGGTAGCTAAAGAAGGAATTGATCCATCTGAATTAAGACTGGACAACAGGACACGAATAGTGAGTTTTGCCTTTATAGAAGCAGGAGGGAGGCTTTCCTCTATCTGTTACCCCACACCCTGCCTCCCAACTGTTTTCTAGGACACAAAAACACCAGCCCAGCAAAATACTTTTCAAAATAATGTGGTATTTAAACTGTTTAAATGAGGACGAAACCCTAACAGATACTGTGATCCCAGAAAATGTGACATTGATGAATGTATGAGTCCTTATGCCATGATCACCTCTAGAATTGGACTTCTGTGGAAACCAACCTCAGTGGCCTGTATAATTACTAAGCAGTCTGCCCTAAGTTCAAATACCTACCTTTCAAAACCCAAGTGGGCATTCAGAGCTGTATCCTAGAGCTTCTAGATGAATTGTCTGCCTTGTGCAATTATTGAAGGTCCTTTCCGCTATGCAGGCCTGCCCAAATGACAGGGCTCCCAGGTGGCTGAATGACAAGTCCATCTTGAGATGGAGTGGGACCACCACTGACTGTCACAGTCAGAGTCGATCAACTCTCAACATAATTTCTAGCGGCAGTGGTCAACCTCAGCTTTCTCTGATGCTCTATAATCTTCTGAGACCGGGACTTTCATCTTGCGCTACACACTCAGCCATTTTTTTTTTTTTTTTCATTTTCTAATTGTGAGGCAAGTTGTCACTATGTCACCAGATTGCTCAGACTGGGCTCAAAGTTGTGATTCTCCAGCCTCACTGTCCCAGACAGCTGAGATTACAGACATGCTCTGTCATGTGTGCCTAGATGCCCTGTCATCTGCAGAGAAAATATTGTTCTAGCAATGTACTGTAAAGATTACCATTTAGAAGGAGCAGAGCTCCATGCGAACAGGTTTTCTTCCTGTAGAGAACAATGCCATGCATTGTGAAACTATCTCTCGCCATATGAGTCTGTAATGTGCTTCTTGCTCTTCGTGAAAAGGGGACTCAGTTATATTATCTGGGTTGGAGATGCCATCTTTAAAGAATGCCCTCTACTCTTGACCGAACTCATTAAATGAAAGATTATCTCGCATGCTCCACAAGAGCCCCTGTTTATTACGCAGCCGTCACTCACTGTGTTAGGAGATTATGTGGATAGCTTTCTCTAGATCAGGAAGTAACATTACATTCTTTCTTTTTTGGTGGGGGAGGGATGGGGCTGGCACAGCATGTGGTGCTGGGGATCAAACTATCTACCACATTCTTACTGCCACAGCCTGTGAGTAGATCTCAGATCTACTGCTTTAGACTCTGGGGATGTATGCTTTACTTAAACTCTCTGACTTTGGCTTTCTCATTGTAGTACAAAGGAATAACACCATCCTAGCTATCAAGCCTAAGGTTTAAATAAGGTAACACTGTTAATTCCCAAGCAGGTACAATGCAGTCACTCAAGACGAGTACATTTCTTTGGACCTTGGTAGCAAAATCAGGGAAGGAAAACAAATTATAGAAATAGCTGAGATTGAGCCTGTGGTTGTCTTAGAACAAATGGACTTTTTACCTTCACTCCAATTTCTCTCTCTCTCTCTCTCTCTCTCTCTCTCTCTCTTCTTTCTTCTTTCTTTCTTTCTTTCTTTCTTTCTTTCTTTCTTTCTTTCTTTCTTTCTTTCTTTCGACTTTTGGAGACAGAGTCTTGCCATGCAGTTCAGGCTGGCCTTGAGCTCATTTTGTAGCCCAGGCTGGTCCTGAACTCACAACAATCCTCCTGCCTCAGTTTCCCGAGTGCTGGGATTACAGGCGTGCTCTGTCATGCCTGGCACCTTCATTCCAACTTATAAATGAATCAACAGTCATCCTATTGTAGGATGTACAGCGTCTGTGTACTCGCCTTCCATCTGTATTTATTCTGGCTCTCAGCTGGTGCTAAGGAACCCTGATTACCTCTCCTGACATAAGCTTGAGAATTATGGTGACAAATGCACAGGCATTGATGGTAGATATTTGCCTACAACTTTATGAAATCTATTTGGATTTCAAACATAAACTGCCAAGCTCATGGTTCCTGCACTTTAATGGAAAAATTCGGTTTTTAAATTAAATTTTCCTCTTTCAAGTTTTTAGTGGCAGAGTCAAGCACATAATTCCAGAAAGCCCCAACCTTGAATAATTACTCAATCTAAGTCTGGTATTTTGAGATTTAGCTGAAGTTACTAATCAGTAACCAAATGTTGTATATTAGCTTTTGCTTCACTCCATCACCTAGGAGCAGGGCTGGCGTGGCATGTGGGGCTGGGGATTGAACCTTCCATCACAGCCTTAAAAGTGGGTCACCTTTTAGAGTGATTTTATGTATGACATTAAAATAAAAAATGCAAAACAGAATCTGAATGATTTTGAGTCCTGCTAAAAGCCACTCAGCTAAGATGGTAGAACTTCCGGGGGGTGATACCAGTCATTAATATACGGATTAGAAATTAGTAGATCTTTTCCTAACCAGGACCATCTAGCTATGGGCCCCCAAGAGAGTCACCTAAAATGTATAGAATTTACTTAAAAACTTATTACTGAGTTAGTTTTTAAAAATATACATGACTAGAATCTGTTTGTAGCCCAAATTCAAACGAAAGAGAAAAAACGTTAAAAAAAAAAAAAAAAAAAAAGCAAAAATCATCCAACGTTCACCAATCGAGACAGAAACAATGCATTCATTATAAATGGCACTTTGGAGCTCTGTGCAGATACACATGTGTACAGACACACATGTGTACAGACTCACTTTTATATATATTTGACACTTTTGACCATACTTCTAATAGCTTATTCGATTTTTCAGTTTAACAACTACAACAACAACAACAACAACAACAACAACAACAAAACTGTGGAAATCATAATGAGTAGAGCTAGGAAGTCTCTTTCTACACAAAATCTAACTGAAGGCTCAGGATGCAGCAGCACTTTGGTTCCCAATGCTTCCATTCATAAACAATTCTGTGTCCCCCCAACCCACCCCAGAAGGTTTGGGCAACATTTTGCTTCCTTTCATGGACTCCTCATCTGATGAGAAGCAGGAATGCTGCCTTCTTCCTTAAAATCAAATAAAACTTCTGGGCTGAGGTACTCTTGTAGGCCGCTGAATTAGATGCAAATAACATAGGCAGTCAGACAGGGATGGGCTCTGAAGGGGACGATTTGGAAGACCAGATCATGTAAGGGTGGGAGAGACAGACTCTAGCTGTGGGCCAGATCTCAAGACAGAAGATCAAACCAAAGCTTATCTCCCTGAAGACAAGCATCTGAGGTTGGTAACCACCGTGAGGAGGCCAGGAAGCGTCACTAACCCAGCCCCCTCCAGGATACGCTCCTGTTCTATATTCATGTCCACTTGTTATATGCCTCCCTTCCCATTTGATCCTGGATTTGATCACTCTTACCTGAGCAATTGTGCTTGTGATCTTATTGGTTGACCATGGCTTTGTCCCACCTTGTGTGTGAGTTCTTGAGTTCTCCTGTTTTCCACCTCAGACCTGCCTCACCTCATGGTTTTGCTGTATAAAAATTCCTGGAAAAGCCAGATTCCTAGGCAACCCACTCAGGTCCCTTTCTGTCCCTCTCTGGGACAGAAGCTTGTTTTCCCCCTAATAAATATATCCTGATCTTAACCTCCATTTGTTTCTAAAATTCATTCTTTGGTTTTACAGATCATGGACTCATCCCAGGTATTTTTCAGGTTGGGAGTTTCAGGCCCTTATATCAGTACGATTATAAATGTCACAGGTCTGAGTCATTATGGATACATTTGTGCACAGGACTTAAGGGGAAATTAGATTTCAATGCAGGTAATCCTAGCTGCAGACACTCCTTTATAATGGTGATATTGCGTCTCTTGCATGAATACCCTAGATCTGCACTCAGTAAGTACTTTGGACTATTAGTTTTAAGATTTCTGATATTAAAATCTCATTGATAAACATGGACTATATTTCTGTACACTTCATCATGTACATCGTAGGGCATTCTTCCAACATAGAATTTCCGGATTCAAAAAGCACATACCTTTAACTTCGTATACATTGCCCCATTGGATACCAGCACAATAATTTCCCTATATTTTCAACAGTAAGTGTCCTGATAATGACATTGTTTCATTAGAGCAAACTCTCTCCTTTGAATTAGTGACTTGGTATTAAAGTATGCATTTGTGAAAGGGTGCAAGACTTTCCTTCAGAATTTAATGCACGCTTCTTTTTAAGTAATAAGGGTGGGTTTTTATGGGGGAAGCAAGAATGCTTGTTTCATAAGTCTCCGATCTAAGGAAGGAAAGGTTTATTTAGCTCACAGTTACTGGAGGTTTCTGTCCATGTTCGGCTGGCCCAACACTGAGCGGCACATGGCAGAGAGCAGCATTTCATGGCAGCGGATTGCCATCACAGGGACCGAGTGAGGTGATATCACACATTGCTGTGATGGTCTGACTAAAAGCGTCACAACCTCCACAAGAAATTTTTAGGTATGCGTATCCTGTGACTCAGGAACTCCACTAGTAAGATTCAAGCTTAAGAAAACAACAAGAGATATGCTCCCTAAAGTATTTTATTTTCTAGGAGAGTAAAAGTGGGCAGAGGGAGGGCAGAGAAGGGGAGGAAAGTGAGAGGAAAGAGGAAGCTCAGATGTGCCCATGCTTTGAGCTCCCACAGAAAATGTGCTATAGACACGCGCAAGAAAGGTAATCGGAAGGGAATCAAGAGATGGATGATGGTGGGGGGTGGAGAGGAAGGGGATAAATAAAGACCTAAAGTCCACGATGTACACGTACCAACTTCCCCTGAGGAACACAGATGCTATGTACTACAAACATGTGCCATAACCAAAATTGTAATAATAGGACCTTGCCCCAGTCTAGCTTGCTGAATTATTATGGTGGTCCCCTAACAGGGTCGAAGCCCTTAAAATAACAGCTCATCTTTCCACTGACCACTTCGCCCTTCTTCCCGACCCAGCCCTGGATACGATTTCCTCCTACCTTTTCTGCACACCTAGGAGAGATTCAGTCAGCTCCTCACATAAAACTGAAGTTGACCCTCTAACCGCAACAGCAAAAGTCCCCAGCAGTCTCAGCTTTCCTCGGCTCAGGGCAGAGGATTCTTGCATCTCTGTCCCAAGGTGTGCCCATGCCCACAATAAAAGCCTCTTTCATCTTTTCTATCTTTGTTGCACTGCTAGATCAAAAGGTAACAGATGTGCAAACAGTAAAAAGGAAAATGGAAGCAAATATATAAAAAGGGCTCTGGTTATGAAAAACGGCACATCTATCAGATGAGCTATTATCTAGCCATTAACAGTGTTAACAGCCTTGGTGCTGTAGTTTGTCATGTGCCAAAATATTTTCACTATTTAATTTATTTATTTAATTTATTTATTTATTGTCTTTTCGATACAAGGTCTCATTATACAATTCAGGCCGGCCTTGAGCTCATGGGAATCCTCCTGCCTCAGCCTCCCAAGTACTGGGATTATAGGCATGTGCCACCACATCCAGCAGTTTTCACTATTTTAAATAAGAGCACTGTGGAGATTCTAAAATATTCTGATTAGGGGCTGGTAAGATGGCTCGGTGGTCTAAAGCATCCGCTTAAGCAAGCTTAGGCAAGCACAGGGACTGCAGTTTGATCTCTGGCACCACATGTAGTGCCAGCCTCACCCCCAGTGTGGCCTGAGCTGATCGCGCACACACACACACACACACACACACACACACACACACACACATGGACAATTTGCCCAACGTATTTATGGTGGCTACAAGCTTTTTAAAAAATTTGTTTTGAATTTTATAATTTCTCCCTTGAAGGTTTTAAGAGCCTGTTGGATTTATCTTATGCAAAATCAAACCTACATATGTGTCTTAGAACCTAACAGCCCACTTGGTTCCCATAGAGTGCCCATCCTATGAACCTCGTAGATGATCTATATAACTTACCCAGAAATCCTTCTGCACCACACGGCTTGACTCCAGGGCCCTGCCTGTGGACCTGTAAGACATGCTTTTCTCTCCCCGCTTTCTTTTGTAGTGACTTCGGTATCTGGAAGGCCTACGGGGCCTCTTTCCTTTTGGGACTTATCCTTCCTCCAGTCCATGCAGTGCTAGTGGGTCTTTCCATTAAGCAAGCCTGTTGTGCTGTGGGATACACCACCTCTCAGACGCGGTGACCTGTGAACTGTGCTGAGTGCATCGTAGCTCTCTCTCCAGGTGCCGCGGGGCTTGGGCCACTGTGCTCTGAGCTCTGCCACAGAGCTGAGAGAAAATGGAGAGGACGTGTTGCCAGTGGCCCCCTGTGACTCCTCAGATGTCCCTCTGCCTGGAGCTAGTGTTGGTGCAAATACGTCTTAATTGTGTGGCTCTGCAATGACCTGTTCCTACCAAGTTTGGGTTATGTTTCTATTACCAGCCTAGGTCCTACGAAAGGGTCCAAGTAGAGGCTGATACAGTGCAATTCATTTCATCCATCCGATCTTAACATACGTATTCAAATGAAGAACAATTCCAAGTCAGGTCCAGAAAGTTGCTCACATGCCCCTTTCCCTGGCAGTTACTTAGACTCCAGCTCATAGAAACTTGTTTTAGAAATGGTGCAGGGCACAGCTTAACTCAGATTTTTATTAAGCATCTTGAAGTTCAAATCTCTTTTTTTTTTTCTGAGCTTGTAGTCAAGGTCATTTGTATTTATAGCTCCTGCTTTCCCACACACCTTGATTCAATCTGCAAATTTAATGAGAACGTTCCTTCCTATCATGCAAATCCTGAGATCTGATTATTGCTTTTGAAAGGAAAAGCACTTGGAGCAGGGCCTGGCTCGGGAATGATTGACACCTACCTGCGCTCCGCTTGTGGTTGGTTGCATCCCTGAAGGCACTGGCACACCTGGGGCCACAGAGTGCAAGATAAGCCTTATCTCAGATTGGGCAGGGTGGGTCAACACAGTAATTAATTGCTCTCAAGGAAATCTCCTTCAGGCCACTGTAGACTTAAGTAGATTCTAGACTGACTTGAAGACAGACATAACACTGTAATTAAATTGTCAATCACATGAAAAACGAATTTGTAGAAAGATACGATTTTGCAAGAAGACTTTGGACTCTTTATGGGGTCCAGATGGATGAAGCTTGGAATCTTTCAGAGACTGGAATCTCTTTCAAGCGTTGTGCTTTTGAATACAGAGGGAACAGAGAAAGAGATGCCATTTTGTGAAATGCTAGGGATGGACTAATCAAGTCTTTAAGAAGGTCATCAAGACTGAGAATCAAGGAGTATACCAGAGAAATGGGGAGATTCCTCGATGTGTTAATCAGTTGTACTAGTCCATTGTGGAGAACTGAGGCTCTCTGCCTCATGCACAAGCAGCTGCATGAGAGTGAATTGCTTCGGGTGAAATTCACAGGTTGGTATCTCACTGAATCACAGCTAGAAGTAGAAGACTTAAGACTGTAAAATAAATGTGATCTTCTCTTGTGAAACACAAAGAAATGCTGTGCCTACAGTTTTTCTTGTATCCCTTTATAGTCTCAGCAAAGGCCTGGACTTGCAGCTAAAGTGAAATGGGAAAGACAAAAGACAAAATCAAGAGATCAGTGATCTTAAAAGCCAAGGTATCACTAGATGGAAGCAGAATAAGACCGTGCCTCTCTATACAGCGTCTGTACTGTGAGGCAGGGTGGGGAGAGAAGCATGGCAGAGATGGGGGGAAAGCCTTCCTGCCAGTGTCCGTGGGCAAGTCCTAACCTACTCTTTTCTTTGGTGGCCAGGAAGGTTTCTCAAGGGAAGGAGCAGGAGGGGCACAAGAGAGACATGGCAGGGCGTGAAGGTTTTCACTACAACTTATAGTAACTTGCCCTTATGCCAGCAGAAGACAAGTGGGGTTGGGCTGCCCAACTCTGCACCACTCCCTTGATGCATTGATGTGTTTGGCAACTATGTATGGACTGGATGTAATACAAGGGGCCAAAGAAAGTTTTGCAACTTGATTATTCTCTGAGTTCAAGTTCAACATCAATTTTAATAGTTGGTAAAGTTGGTATCAGTGGTGCAGTAAAGCAGAAAGATTTTCTCACATGTTCAGATCCTCCGCCATTTTTATGCCCAATTTTTAATTTTTGTCCTGATTGGGATTTGCTGAGAGCTTGTTATTCGTTTGTCAATGGAAGAAAACTTACTCATAAACATGTCATCTATTTACATGCATGAAGTTACATGTTTGACCCTGCCCAGAGAATGAGGGTGATGATTTCTTATTTCAAATTGTGGTTTTCTTCACTTAAAACAATTTATAGAGGTAATGCTCCATGGGAAGAAAAAGCCATTTCAGTATTATATACTTTTATATACACATCTATAGGTATAGATTTTAAAGATTGCCGTGCACAATCAGAATAGAACACATTTCATCAATTTCAGTTCAGCAGAAAAAAAAGCTATGCTCAGAAAAACTCTTGAGTTTACTTCTTGCATACCCTTGACCTCCTTTATGTTAAAGATGTCCTCCAACTATGCGTAAGAATATTAATTGGATGAATAAGAGCATGTTAAAGACTAATCTTTCCCCCTCCTTTTTACTATAATCACACTTCTTCACTATTAAAGAAATATACTCTGTCAATTTGAAATTAAGAGCTGAATATGAATCGCTTTCCAGTTTTCTTTTCAGACATCCAGCAACTGTAATAAAGCAATATATGTGTTATAGAATTCCAGCAGATGGAAAATTCAATCTTTTTCAAATGCTGTTTTTGATTTGGGGCATAGTGGTAGGGGACAGCAGTGTGTGGCTTAAAGTTTTCTTTGTTCAAGTATTTAAAATCACGTGTAATCAATGGGTTGGTGGTGAAGCCCACATTTTAATGTTGGAAATTATACTCCATAACTGAATTAGAGTGGAAGATCAGCTTCCTCCAAATGGTAAAAATATATTATGTCCCCCTTTTAGTGGGAAGCAAGTAATGAAAATGACAGTACCCTATGCTTATAAAGCTCTTCTAAGTCTCCCAACTTTGCATCATTAAGCTTCATTTGCTTCAGACCGAGAGAAGCAGAGTGACTTGTGAAATTGATTTACCTAAGCCATAGTTTCACAGTGGCAGGAAGATTAGAGCCCACCTGTCCTGATTCTCAACTCAAGATCTTCAAATTACAGCACAAACATAAAGCTCTGCTCCCTGTTTGCTTCCAGAAATGCTGCTGTTAATTCATAAAGCACATGGGTCATCCAAAGACTTGATTATAAGCATCTATTTATGAGCATCTCTTGCCAGAGAAAATTATAATTGGTCTTTTGCTTTCTCATGCTCTGGTCAGTGTTTTCTCCATGGGCTCATGTGGACATTCCTAACTCTGGATGTGGATCTTGGGGAGACACAGTGTTCCCAGCAAGAATGCTAGGAGAGTTCATAAAGGTGGGGATCTGCTCCAATACAGTTGGGGTCCTTGTAAGACGAGGCAGAGTCCACAGAGGCTTGATCTCAGCTGGTGCAGAGGGGGAAAGGCCACCCTGAGACACAGCCAGATGGTGGGCGTGAAGCTCAATTCTCCCGTGTTATGGTTTGTGTCTAGTTGTTCCCCCACCCCAATCCCATGCAGTCATGAGGCAGAATTTCAGACTTTGTAATTCATTCATGATCTGCTGCTGGGCTTATGACTGTGAGTGCTACACCTGGCCTGGGGAAGACAGCCTGGATGCCACTTCGGGAGACAGACTTGCTCTCTGTAGCCGTTGTTGCTGCTGTTGCTCCCATCTGGTCTTGCTGTTCGCTGTCATGAATGGTTGCCCTCTGCCATGCGCTGCTCTGCCTTGGAGCCAGCTGAGTAGGGACCAAAACCTCCACTAACTGAGCTAAATAAACCTTTCCTTCCTTCATTTTGATTGTCAGGGATTTTGTCCCAGCATCGAGAGAAAAGTAACGGTGACACCCAGAAACCACCGAAGAGCTCACTGTGACTTGGACTTTAGTCTGCAGAAGGATGAGAAGAGGGTGAACATTTTGCTGTTTAAGCCATCCAGCTCTGGGGGTCTTTTGAAATGGGAAGTCTAGCGGAACTGACACAGCCACTGAGGTTTCCTAAGGCAGGAACTGGACCTGCTTGCTCTCCAGTAGTCAGTTCAGTCTGCCATGGATGCAGAAGAGCTCTGCATTTTTAAGAAATGAGCTGCTGAAATGGACAGCAGACTAATGGTATTCATTC
This sequence comes from Myocastor coypus, assembly GCA_004027025.1. Taxonomy (NCBI): domain Eukaryota; kingdom Metazoa; phylum Chordata; class Mammalia; order Rodentia; family Myocastoridae; genus Myocastor; species Myocastor coypus. The sequence goes on along the minus strand of PVJA010002967.1, from coordinate 87,951 downwards.
TGTAACTCAGGGCTGTGTTTCTATATCAGCACAACTGAGGGTTACATCAGGTGGAAAGGAGGTATGTGATAATTTTGTTAGAAAATCTCCATGTTGTGTGCATTTTTAGATACTTATAGCAAGGGCAGGTGGCTGGTGTCTCTTCTACCATTGGTCCTATACTTGGAGCTTCTCCATTGCCACTGGAGTTCTTGTTGCGGCTTCTAGCTTCTGGGGTGTCCAACACCAGCCACACCAGTGCTGTGACAGCGACGGTGGCAGGCAGCAACAATACTGAACTCTGTCACAGACGCTGTGTTAAGCACTTACCCAACATGACACCATTGGGTATCCACAGCCATCTTTTGACCCTGTCTTCTTCTACCACTGAGGAAAGGGACAACTGGATGGCTTACGTAACTTGCCTAAGTAAGCCAGATCAGCAGCAAGAGACACACCAGGGCCTGGAAACTAGATCTGTCCCACTCTATGGCCCTAACCAATGCTCTATGCAATAGCAGCTCCCACTGTGGCCAAGACAGGAGGAGAGAGGGAGACATGTGGGGCTGGTGAAGGAGGCAAAGGGGGAAAAAGATGACCAGCATGGGAAGAGGTGGTCCAGGAAGGGAAACACACACACACACACACACACACACACACCCCGAATGGAAGGAACAAAAGCCTGAGTCAAGGCAGCAGGAAGGAGGCAGATGAACAAAGCTCAGGATGCAGTGCCTGGCACAGACTGAGCCACCAAAAGATCCTTAGGTTTTCGCCTTTTTGCTGGGGAAGGATAGAGACACCATGACCTGGGACAAGGAAGAATCTGGGAGGGGAAAAGCAGAGTGAAGAAAATTTCTTTAGAGAATACAGGTTTGAAGCCTTACTGTGATGGTTTATGTCTAGTTGTTCCCCCAAAGCCTCATGCGCTCATGGGGCGGGACTTCTAGAGTTTGAGACTTGACTCATAATCCGCTGGGATTATGTGTTTTAGTACTGATGGGATTATGGGTCTGTCCTTCTGGGATCATGAGTATGGCCTAAGGCGGATAGGATGAGGTGGAGAGCCTGAATGTAATATAGAGACAGAGACGGACTCGAGCTCTTACTCTCTGCTGCCCTGGTTGTTCCATTGCCTCCGTCGCCATTGTTGCTGTTCCACCTCCATGAACTTCTGCTCTCTGTCATGTGCCACTCAGCCTTGGAACCGGCCAAATATGGACTGAAACCTCCAGTAACTGTGAGCTAAATAAACCTTTCCTGCCTTCATTTTGGGTGTTGGGTATTTGTCCCCACCAACGAGTAAAAAGTAACTAAGACACTTACCTAATTCTCATCATAAGATTCCAGCTATTTTATAATCCTGATTAAAGTCAGGATCCTCTCTAATCCATTTATAGGGAATGAACTCATTGAAAAAGAGTTACTGAGAAGGACAGGACAGGGAGTTGGTGAGAGAGATTTATCTATGTATATAAGCAGGATGGTTTGGACAACTGTATGGTGCATTTCTGCTGGACTATGAAAGGAACAGTTAATGCTTAATTTTTTTGTCTCCTTTTTTTCAATTTTTTATTTAATTTCTTATACTTTTCTTTCTCTTTCTCTTCTTTCTTTTTTCTTTCTTTCTTTCTTTCTTTCTTTCTTTCTTTCTTTCTTTCTTTCTTCCTTCCTTCCTTCCTTCCTTCCTTCCTTCCTTCCTTCCTTCCTTCCAACTTGACATGCATATGTCTGGTAATATCAGTGACTGGTTGGAAGAGAACACCAGAACAGCAGAACAACACTCTCTATTCCAACAAATACTGTGAAATTCACATTACTTTGTTAGGTGCAATTCTGTATCACTTGTAATGTTTTCCTGTTTTCACTCTAACTGGTACATTCTTTAAAAGTAAAATAAATACAACTGATTTACATAAGCTACTTTATTGTACTCAGTGATGAAGACTTACTGCTTCCCGCCCATTTCCTTCCATCAGCTATCATTCTTGTGACGCCCCTGTTTGATCCACTGCAGTGACTACCACTCTGGAAAGATCGCCCTGAGCAGTCACAGAAGAACAGTCACAGGCTGGCCCTCGTGTTACTCTCAAATGGCAGCGGCTCGCTTTCGTACTGGTACTGACCTTAATGCGTAAAGTCAGTAGTACATTGGGTTTGCAATTCTTTACTACATTCTGAAGATAAATTTTATTATTAAAACATCTGACAGCTAGAGCAGACTTTTAGCTTGTGGTGAGACTGGAATTCTCACAGGTACACAGACCGTCTGAGTTTTCTACTCAATTTTGAACTTCTTGAGGCCTCTGTGACTGTGTTGGGACCATACCTGGGGGATTTGCTCTCAAATAAAGCTATGAAATTCACTAGGGGATTGGATCTGTGAGAAAGTTCTATCCTCTCTTCTGCTTTATTTTTGGAGAAGCTGTGCGTTTGCTTTATATAAACCCATTCTGTCTCTTTCTGAGGAGCAGTTCTCATTGGCATGAGTTACTGCTGGACTGTGGCATCTACAGTTTAGAGAAAGGCAGAAGAAGCAGGCAACCTTATATCCCCATCTATCCTGTATGGCTGAGCTAGCTGCATTATTTTAGTATATACCCCGTGCCATTTATTTATATTTTTTTCTTTTAATATTCCAAGCATAGCTGGCAGCTGTCTTGATCTAGGGACCCCCCAGCAGCCAGATAAGCTGGCTGGCTCTTTTATTAAAGTCCTTTATCTACGTTGTGCTTGATCTATTAGTTTCTTATGCCAGATTGATTCTAGTTTCAGGGGGTGAGGCCCCTCCCCTTTCTTCCAATTACCTGTGTTCTAGTTGAATTTTTTTGAGTATCTCTGAATGAGGCTCTTCCTCTACTCAGTCAACTTCTCTGTCTCTTTCTGAGGAAAATAAGGTCATACCAAAGACTAGTCTAGGATATCTTTCCTGAGACAGCAGAAACAGTTACATGACATTCTCAACTTGTTTTCAAGTTAAATATCCAGAATTTTACTCTACTTGAGCAGATCTTATGTTAAACCCAGTTCTTGTTTCAAAGTGGGATAGATGTTCTGTGAGTTTGCAGCTCTGTTAAAGCACGGTGTGTGGGAGAGGAAAGAAAGATATGCCTTCTTTGATAAATATGCAGAAGCGAGTGGTCGGGCCTTGCCACATCAGGTGGAAATGCTGCTGACAAATGAACAAGGGAGAGAAAAGAAAAATTAACAAGCAGGTGGAAAACTGAATGGAAATCCCTATTCGAAGAGCAAATACACGGCAAGGTGTTTCAAAGCAGGGGGACTGAACACCAATATATGCACTGAAATGTTTTCAGATACGGTACGTGCTAGAAGCTGGTGCAGTGATTAGTGATTTTGTTGATTTACAGTTCATACATTCTCTTTTGCCTTCAAAATGAGAAGAAAAAAGGGAGAAGGAATAGTAAGATGGATTCCTAGAGATATTAAACAGCGCTATGAAGAGCACGGAAAGACACGAAGATTAACTGAGACTAGTATCATGAACTCTAACAACACCAGATATTTCAGGTGTCAGCCTTACCAAAATGTAGCATTCTTTGAATGCAGACAAACAGCTGGCCATTAGAATTGATATTCCTTAGGTATTATGGGATAATTCCTTTATGTTAATATTTGTTGTTATGATTTTGTTACCATGATGCACAACTAAACACAATGGCATATATAAATCACAGGCCAATATTTCAGAAAGAGAAGATTACATAAGAAGCAGTGGTTAAGGACTAGAGTCAAGAGTTTACCAACTTGCAATATGCTATCTCCGCATAACGGAAAGCATTCACTCCCATGGCAGTATAGAAGCTAACGTCCACCTTAACATTCCTCCAGCTGTCGCTGAACCAGAGGAGCAGTAAGGCCACCGTCTCAGCTGTGAAGCCACAGCAAGTTGTCCTCCCCAGGATCTGCTTCACTTGCCATTTAACTCTTGACTATCCTGGCCTGCCTGGTCAGGCAACTGCATGAAACCGGTGTTTAAAATGATATACAGATTTCTTATTTACCTGAAGGATAGTTCAAGGTTTATCGTGCTGTGGACTTAGGCTATACGTACTGTGATTGGTGATTCCCTGACATGCCCTAGGCCCTTTTTATATCCGTTTTAAACAGATCTGCAGCCGGAACCCGTAACATTCTTCCAGTGCTACTTTCTGATAGAACGCCCTTTGCCTACTGGAGCCTCCAACAGCCATCTTCCCCACAACTTGGTAACTGATGAATGTCGCTGTAGCTCCCTCAGCTCTGGTTGGGATGGCCGTAATGCTCCGCAGGCTCCCTGCAGAGCTGGCCCTCCATGAATGCCTGGAAGAAAAACGTGTTTCACTGCCAGTCATCCATTCTGCAGAAGCACAAAGCCTAGCTGCCGGGGACCTGTGGCCATGGGATAGAAAGCGCCACAAGGCTGTGTAAAGGATAGTCAGCCTCGAGCGACAGGCTGGCATGGATCACCAGCCTTCCTGGAGTGTCTCAGACCTGAACATGCTGAATTACATACAATGGAGGCACACAGACTGAAAAACTCTCAAGTGAAAGAGAAATGACTCTGGCTCTAGAAAGACGCCAGAGGCAAACAAAGAGTAAAAGACAGGGTAGGACAGTGGGACTTGAGGAGACAGCAGGTGGGGAAAATTGGTTCTGATAGTGGCCTAGTGGGGAACAGACTGAGATGGCTGCAAAGCACTGGGACCCCGGATGGTTGTTCATTCTGAGAAAGGAAGATGGTGGGTCCAGGGGGCACTGCCTGTCAGCGCAGGAAAGAGTCTAGGAGACCTGAGTTCAGCGTCTAGAGCACAATGATGCCAGTGCCTGCCCGGTGCCAGAATCTCAGGCTGATTATGTAAAAGCAATTCCCAGAGGAGAAGTTGGTAAGTAAAAACTGAATGGCACATCTTGCAGTCTGAGTACCACGGACCAATATGAGATTCTATGACCCTTCTCTCCATGGGAACACTCATATATTCTATTTTAGCCTGATGGGTAACCAGGACAAGACATAATATGAAAATCCTGCCAGTAGACGTCTGCTGCTTTTGCACATCAGCTTAACGGCTCCCATTGTGTTTTTTAACTTAGCATGCGATGATGGAAAAGTAGTAGAAACTTGCTACCTGAAGGAGCATGAGAATGGACGGTGTGCTAGCTAGCTTTCTCTTGCTGTGAAAAATTCCTAATGCAATCAATTTAGAAGAGAAATAGATTTATTTCGGCGCATGGTCTCAAGGTTTCAGCACACGGCTGGCTGACTCCGTTGTGCACGGAGAGAAAGAAGGTCATATTGGTGGAGCGATTCGACTCATGGAGGTTGGAAAACATGAGAGAAAAGGGCTGAGATTCTAATATCTCCCTCAGGGAGCTATCTCTTAACTTCCAGCCTTTAGACATCACTTCCTGAATGTTCTACCGGCTCCAGGTAACATCACAGGCTGGAGTCAAGCTGTAGCCTTGACCTCGCTCTCTGCCAGACATTTAAGAGCCAAGACAGAATAAGAGAGTTAATTCATAGAGAAGAAAAAAATAGTGAAGAATGACACCGAGGCTAACAGTGAGTGGACACACACACACACACACACACACACACACACACGATGATAAAAACATTTAGGTATATAAAAGGGTGTGGTTTTCTCTCATCGAATTTCATTTCACTACCAAAATAAACATGTAAAATCAGTGGGATAAGAAATACCTGCCCACTTTACAAAAACAAATAAAGGTTCCAAAGGATGCAGTGATTTGCCTAAAGTGTAACAGCTTGAGCCGCAGGCAGGCCAGGACTGGCCAGGTGACGCTACTTGAGCTGCCTTGTATGAGCTGCTCTTTTCAAAATTAATATGGTGTCTCAGCGGACCATGTCTTTGGGTTCAATTTAATTCTAGTGACAATATCTAAAATAGCACTGCTCAGGAGACAATGTGCAGAATAAATTTCAAATGGTCAGATGTGTTAATTCAGTAGTTTCATACTGAACGTAGTCTCCCATGTGACATGAGGTCAACTTCTATCTTCATAGCCGTAGGTACTAGTGGCTTGCTATCCATATAATTTGTGTTTTCTTCACTCACTCTCAACTCATTCACTACTTCAGTGCAAAAAAAAAAAAAAAAAAAGATAACCTCAGAATGAATTTAGGAGAATCATGGCATTGATAACATGAAAGGTAAATCTCAGCATCCTCACTGGGTCTCCTATCACTGTTTATTCCAATCAAAAGTCATGCTCCATGATGGTTCTGGAATCATTTATTGACAAGACAAACTTCACTGGGCATCCTCTACTGAAAATATGTCCAGGTTTTTATTTTCTTTTTTGTCCTGTCCTGTCCTCTCCTTTCTTCTCCTCTCTTCTCTTTTCCTCCCATCCCTCCCCTCCTTTGCTCCCCTCCCCCTCCCCCCTTAACTCCTCCCTTCCCCTCCCCTCCTCTCCCCTCCCCTCCCCTCCCCTCTCCTCTCCTCTCCTCTTTTCCTTTTTTCTTTCTATTTTGGCCTAGAGCTGATATGTTCTCCCCAGGAAGAGAGCCCACAGTTTTCTGTGATCAGTGTGCGATGTGATCACCCATCATTTTGGTGAGCAATGGTCTTCTAGCTGAATTCTTCTTCTGTGAAAGGGAAACTGAGATTCATTTCTTCTTCCTGGTTGCAACTGTAGGAAGACGCACACCACTCAGCTCCAGACATATAAAATGGGTATTAGAATGACCCCTAAGAGATGTTGTGTTGTACTTTATGGGTTTTCTTCATTCTAAAATTAGTGAGGTGAACCATGTAGCTCTTTCGCGTTTTTAGCCAACCCACTTGCTGTCTGATGAATGTAGGGGAAGACAGATCAGGGGCCCAGTGGGCAGCGTGGGCTCCAACACCTGCAAGTTTCATCGCTTTGCGACTTGAAGTGAGGGAAATTGACTGGGATTCTTCACGTGAGAACCTTTAAAAACACCAACAGCGTCCTTTCAGCTTTCTGCCACAATTGCCATTATGGGCCTAGAGCTAAGATGACAGGAATGGTCCTGCTCTTTCAGTTTTTTTTTTTTTAACTGTGGTTTTAACGGAAATTATTCAGAAAATGAGCAGATAATTGAATGGGAAGGGAAAGATTAAAGATCCAATTTTACATAAAAGAACAAATCAAATTTAATATAAACAAAGTCAAAAGAAAACTAAGAATATGTGTTGAAGAGATAATTTAAACTTATCACACACCAGATAGCTATCCAGATGTTTGTTCGTCATCCACTATATGGCAGGCCTGCACGTTACATCTAAGAATCCAAAATGAGCAGTCATTAGCTCAATCAATGAATAATCATGAATAGATAAAGAATATGACACACACACACACACACACACACACACACACACACACACACACGCATATGCACACCACAGAGTGTAATAAAAGACCTTGAAGAGTTGATGTCAAACATGCAGACAGGGAGTCAGGTCAGCATAAGACCTGCTAAGACAGCTGCTCAGGATAAGACAAATCTTCCAGAAGAAGTATGTGTGAAATGAATCTTTCAGTCATACAGAAAACTAGGGAAGAAGTGGTTTGCTTTGAGAGGGAAATACAGCACCGTCTGCGGAAGAGGAAACAACACAGGAAATCCTGTGGAGCAGAGGATTTTAAGATGCCGTGAGAGACATAGATGCCCAGGATGTAGCACGGGTGATACAGGCCGTGCTTGTAGGCTATCTATCTATCTATCTATCTATCTATCTATCTATCTATCTATCTATCTATTTATCATCTATCACCCATCCATTTATCTACACCACCACCACCATCATCTGGAAAGATGTCTGTTCCATTTCTTGACTGGATTGGACAGAGCATAGCCCTAGCGAAGCCTCATGCACAGAGGCAGAGAACGAGAAGCCTGCTGCTGCTTTCTGTGAGGAATGGCCCCTCTGGTCTTATTTGTACCGCAGCCTGCAGCACCGCAGAGAATAAAATGCACACCGATGGCCACGGGAGAGCCGGTGAGATGTTCCTGTCCCAGGATCGATAGAGTCTATCACTATTATTAGAAAAAAAATCATTTCGGACTGTTCTCTGCTTCTCCTCCAAGTCCTGCATGATCCCATTATGTGATTTCAGAAATAATGTCAGATTATTTGGCTGGCAAAGTAAAAACTGTGCTGTATAGAAAAGAAAAAAATGTGGCTCGGGAGACAGCGCTGGCTAAGCTGTTGTTCACTGGTGAGGGCTTAGGTGTGTCCCTTTAACTGTATATCTTCCCTCTCACCTGTAAATTAGGCATTGTGATCCCTACTTCAGGATTTTTGAGAGTAAGATTAGCTATGTAAAGTGATTAGCGCAGTCTCTGCTGAGTAATAAAACTCTGAGCAAATGTTTTCTCCTCCTCATTAATGGAAGGCAGAAATAATAACCATTAAGTGTGACGAATTGGAATAATCAGGTGAAAAATCACACAACTGATGGCTAGCTCATTAGATTACATGATTAATGACTGGAATTAACAGGTCCAGGGCCAGGCGATTCTTACAGGTATGGGAAGTAGGACAGGGTCTCTTTCTGCCTGCACCTAAACTGGACCTCATATTTTACTGCCCTGAAATAGAAATTTAATTTAAGTGGAGACCAGGAACCAAACTGATATAATATCCAAAAAGGGTACAGTGCACTAGCCGTGGAGAGGCCTTGGAATCTTTTATTTCTTCCCTGAGCTTTATTGAGATATAATTGTTATAGAAAAAGTGTCTATAATTAACTTATAGCTGTTTGTGTGTTTGGGTAAAAACATAAGCTCATTTTATTATCACTATAATCCAGATAATAAACATATCCATTATCTCTTAAAAGTTCTTTCTCTCCCTCCCTCTCTCTCTCCCCTCCCTCTATCCTTCTCTGCCTCGTTCTTGTTTTATGGTCACTTAACATGGGATACATTTTCTCAAGAAATCTTTAAGAACACAGCACTTGATTGATAATTAGAGCTGTTATATTGTACTGATATCTGGAATTGATTTTTCTTGAAGAGTTGCAAATATATAGAATTGACTAGAAACTTCCCACAGGCCCTGTCGCCGCTCCTGACCAGCACCATTCTGCTGTTTACTTCCACGTCTTTGATTATTTAGATGCCTCGCATTTGAAGATGTGTACTGTATTTGTTGATATTGCTTATCATCTATTGTCCTCTTGTTAAAAGGAAAATTCCCCTTTCAAGGAAAAACATACTAAATTCCTACCCACCGAAACCAATTTTTCTTTCCTACAGTTGCAGACTAGAAGAGGCTACGACATACCTTTCCAGAGACAAGGACGGGGACTGAGGCCTGGAGCAGGTGCGTGCTGTTCTCATAAAACTGATTTTTGCCACTCACAGGACAAGGCTATAGGAATGTGCATCTGCAGGCTCGTGCGGGTCCACTGCATTAGGAGCGTAGCTCGGTAGAAAGCTCTGACCTCTAGCTAGAAAATGATGCCAAGTGTGTGCTCCACCGGAAGTGGCTCTTGCCTTGAGGGAAATGAAAGCTACGTTCACATTTGAACCAAAGCCAGCTTCTTTCTTGCTCCCGTGCTGTGCTGTCACAGCCAGAGTTATAGCATCACCAGACTCCAGAGAGGAGGCAGAGGAGGAGGAGGAGGAGATAGTGATGGAGGAGGAGGAAGAGGAAGAGGAGGAAGAGGTGGAGAGACAAGGGACCTCTTACCTGCCCATGAGCTTCTCAGCTCCCCCAGCTGTCAGAATTTTCTATCTGATCCCTTGCATTACTATAAAAATGCAGGAAGGTATTTCGATCATAAACAATTTCTGAAGAATTTCTGCAAGGATTGCACTTAAAACATCTGTGTTTGGAGCCTTCAAGGAAAATGATCTTAATTCATCTAAATAAATGATCGGATGGTTTCCTTCATTTAGATTTTAGTGCAGTCATGATCTATGGCTGTTAATTCTAAATGACTTTTTTTTTTTTTTTTTTTTTTTTTTTTTTTTTTTTTTTTTTTTTTTTTTTTTTTTTTTTTTTTTTTTTTTTTTTTTTTTTTTTTTTTTTTTTTTTTTTTAGCCACAGAAAGCACACTGATTCTGCAGAATCTTTATCCTAATTACCTTGTATGAGACTCTCCTCTAGATTTTTATGGCTGAGGAGAGAGCATCAAAGTGTGTGACTGTGGTTATCTTCTCTCTTTCCTGTGGTGGGAAAGGGTTAGAAATACTGAATGGTAGGGATTCCAGCCCAGCACTGTGTCTTTCTGCTTCCTACCTACTGGTCTGTGAAGAGAACAACTAGAGTGGCATCCTTTGGACTTAATGAGCCTTTTTCCCCCAGTCTCAAGTAAATGCATGTTTGTGATATAAAGAAAAGTTGTTATTGGAAACAGCACTGGGTCGTCTCTGCTCGTCATCCAATTACATCTGTTCTGACATTTAACCTTTGCAACAACTTTCCCATACTGGCACCTGCTTTGACAGTTTTCTGTTGATTCCACCTTTCTCCCTGGGAAACTGTTTTGAAGTTGTAGCATCTTGAAAAGGTAAGACTACTGTTCAGAATTCTAGCTTTTGAAATATACCGCGGGAAGGAGAAGTGACCTTCAGCATATCTATTTGGAAATGTGAGGGATTAATTTAATGCTCTGATCATCTCACAGATTATGCATCAGCTGTAGAGAATTTCTGTCATGGATTCCAAGAAACAAAGTAATTTTTAGTCCCTCTGAAGGCTGAAGACAGAGTTTAAGAAATGTCGGTGCCTTAGCAGAGATTGAATCTGGCTGCCACATAATGAGACGGTGTGGACTGGTTTGGAATGGACAAAGGTACGGAGCCAGTAGGTGACAGTGAAAAACAGAATTGGCAGCTGAGGGGCTTGAGGCTATTGCTCTCTCATCATCAGACGGTGCATCAGCTGCTGGGCCATCGTTTGATGCACCCTGCCCCTGGTTCTCAGGATACCTGTCGGAGTCTCTGGAACCCTGACAGATGCAGGTCTGTATTACACATACAGCTTGATTGCGTTTATCAATCCCAACTTGGCGTGCTCAACCTTTGAGCTGGTGTCCAGAGGCAATTTGTAAGCCTATTATGCATGCAAGTTAAAATTTATGAGCTGGGCTGGACTTTCTTCCGAGGAAACTCCTGAATGTTATAAACTAGGAAATGTGCAGGACTGCAGCATGTACTTGAAAGAATTCGGTCCTATTATTTTCCACCAGGAATGCTTTTAAAGATTGCATTAGGAATGGGGGAAGAAATAACATCCCAGGATAAGCGAGAGATGCAGCGAAGATAAAAGGTGAAAGGGCAGAGACCAGAAGAGCACAGAAAGCATGCTATGGGGGTCACAAAGACCCTTGCAATGGAAGGGGAAGAAGTTCTGTGGATTGAAGACTGACAGGGTAGCAGCGCAATGGGCTGAAACGCTCTTGATAGGAAAAGCCGGCAGTGTATGAAAGCTGGTTACTATTAGCAACAGGGACAGACGTAGATTGCTCTTTCTCATGCATATTATAGGTAGAGTTTGTGAGGAGGAAGACAAAGCCTGTCCTTCCAGAGTGAAAAAGTTGTAGCAGCCTAGAGAGAGAGGACACTCCGTTCTCTACCGACGTCCCAGCGAAGATGAACCTAATGGGACCGAAAGTCAATGACAGAAGGCTAGCTGCACACCTCTCAGTCTTATTTCCATTTTTATTAAATTTCTTCCTTGCCCCAAACCTTTGAATTTCTTTAGGCTTGTCCTTCCTTCATTTCAGCCCTGTGAATCAATGCTAATTTGGCTGCCGGAGCGCCCTGACGCACGCTGTTTTTCATCTCCCTTTGCTTGCTTTTTTGACTGCAGGCCTCAGAAATATCTGTGCACGCTCACATGGCATTGATCAGATTTACTTTTAAATATCTCGGATTTAAATAAAAATCCAAACAGAGATTCTTCATGGCAGAGGGGAGAGAAGTAGAGCCGCAGGAGATGGGATGTCTAGTGTCAGCTACTGACAAGATACAAACTTCGAGAAGTCCCTTCGTCTCTCAAGCCCAGAGTTACCTATCTGCAAAATGAGGGTATTGGCACTTATATTCTTGTGGGTCCCTCCACAGCTAGCAATCTTACTCTTCGAGATCAAAATCAATATCAGGCCATCAGTCTTTTTTTGTTTGTTTGTTTGACAAAGCAAAACAGTTCACGGCCCACAGCATTATTCAGAGCATAGTAGAATTTTAGACTTTAGAGTCTTGCATCTTTCAATGATTCTGGCTTTTAGTTTGGCATTTGAGGACACTGATGCCAGAAGAGATAAAATGCCCTATGACGCAAGTACATGGTAATAGATATGACAATTTAATGGATTACACGTTAATAAATGGTGGTGCAGCTTCTGGAGACTTTACAGGCTCTGAAATGCAAAGAATTGGAATGGCCCTTGCATACCTATACCACATGGTCACTTCCCCTCCTCACCCTGGTTATAGATGTTATGGGCCATGAAACAAAAATATGAAATAAAAAATTACAAAAATAAATAACTTGGATTGGGGAGATAGCTCAGGGGTCTAAGCACCTGCTTGGCAAGTGCAAGGACCCAGTTTTAGTCCCCAGTACTGGATGCTGTGCTGGCCCTGGGCATTGAGTTGGCCACGGAAACCAGGTGTGGTAGGGGTATGCCTGTAATCTCAGGGCTGGGGAAGCTGAGACAGGAATATCATGAGTCTGAGCAGTGTGATGAAACCCTGTCCCAAAGAAATAAGTAAAACAAACAAACAGAAACTCACATTACTTGAGTTGTTCACCTTTCCGAGTAGTATGATGATGAAATGCAATTCCCATCCTGATCCTTCTTGTCCAGGGTTCTATTTAGACTAATAAAAATCCTGGATTCTACTACGTTAATAGAAAGCCTTGCAAATTTTTTTTTTTTCACTTGGAAATAGACTTAATAGGGTTCAGAATAACTTGAAATGGCCAGCTTCCAACATAGGCACATTCAAAATCAAACAATAATATTGTACCAATATCACTCACATGAAAATACAGAGGCAAACCCCAGCAGAGCAAAGCATGCAGAGCCTGGCGTCAACCTTATGGCATCTAAAGCAGAGTGTAGATTTGCTAGCCTATCTATTTCTCCAGGAAACCAGTTGAGGTATTAGCTATCCTTTTGATTTACTTTGCTAGTCAGATGGCTCCTAATGGATGGCTCAGCTCAGAGAAGGCATGGAATAAGAACGCATTCAATTTATACGTTAAGTAATAAGTTCAGGAGATTTAATAACTACTGAGCTTTGCTATCACGTGCAGGTCACCAAGGCACATCTTAGCACACGGGCTTTGGGTCAGGGTTCTGTATGAACACCATCGAGGCCCTGGACCCCAGAGTTAAACTTTTAGAAGGATGGACTTTATAGCATGATGCCTCCGTGAGTTAAAATCATGCTTCCTTTGCTTTAACATGACCCAAAACGCGAAGGCTATTAGCTTGTTTGGTGGCCCTCAGCACAGCAGGAAGAAAGGAAATTGACGTTACTGTGCTGTTACATTAACCTTCCTCAGGTTCTGCTGCTTGTTTTCCAGAAATTATTTTTTGAAGCATTTTTTTTTTTTCTTGGACATACTAGTACCATAGCTACCAGACTTGCTTGTATAATCTGTAGGTCGAAAGGCCTTTGTTTCTGCAATTGACTAGTAGCATTCGAGTCTATTTAGGCTGGAAGGGACACAGACGTTATTGGGCCTGGAGAGAGGTGGAATTCATGAACTCTATGAGACTTTAGCAGAAGGGCTAGTAGGTATGGAGCACACAAATGCTGATGGAGAAGAAAAGAGCCTGAGTTAAGTGTGGATGATCCACACAATGAATATAGGAACCTTTGTCTTAATTACAATGCACAAGAGGTGTGGATGAGAAGGCGGGAACATATTAACTTGCAGGTGGATGATGAAAATATAGAACTAGTGGTTGAGGAACTTGGGAAATAGAACCTTGTGTGGCAAAGGAAGCCTAAAGAGGTGGGCATTTCCATTAAGGAGGAGGTAATGGGAGTTCAAAAATCAGCAGGGGATAAGTCATTATGTGGGTGGCCACCAGAGGAATGCTGGGAAATGAAAGCACATTAAGTACTGTGCTATGAGCTTCAACATTATTCAGATTCTGTTTAGCTTAGAATTGGGTCTCAATTTCAGCTGAGATTTTATACGTTTAATGCAAACATATTTATGTTTAGAAAACACTTCATGCTGCTCAGGATTGAGCCTGGGGCCACATGAATATTTATTATTGTTGTTAAAAATTATTTTAAAAAGAGAATACAAGATAGTGAAAAGAAAAAGACACATTAGAGACCAAATTTCAACAATTTGACATGGTTGTTATATTTCATTTATATAATGGAATTCAACAATGGTTGTTGTATTGCCTAATGTTATCTTCAAGTTAGTTGTTTAGATGATCAGATATAAACATGAAAAATTAGTACGAAAATAAATGTTATAAGAAAAAAAAGGAGAAGAAAAGGGCTGGGGACATATCTCAGCAGCAAAGCATCTGCCAGTAAGTGGAAGGATCTTAGTTTGATCCCTGGTACTACGTGCCCTGCCAGCCCTGGAAGTGGGCATGGTGGCACACACCTGCAATCCCAGTGCTGGGGAGGCTGAGACAGGAGCGTCACTAGGAGTCTGAACTCTATAGTGAGACCCTGGAACAAATAAATATATATGTCATAAGAAAAATAAAAGAGAGGAAAAAGATTAAACATTAACTGATCTTTTTAGTAGACCAGCTGAAATCAGTGGCACGATTACCCAAGTTAACCTACGTGTAAACATAAATGTGTCTCTTTCTCTTATTTCTTTTGTCCTTTCCCTCGTGCTAGTTTTTCGTTACCATTGAGTAGATTCGTTGCCTTCACAGTATGTATTGTACCTTTCAGATTTTGTTTACACTTTCAAGTTCTTACATTAGCAAGAAAATGAGAAGCCTGCACATGTTGGCCTGATTTATTTCACGTACCAGTGTTATCTTTAGTTGTGCCCATTTACCTATAAAAGCTTTGAGTTTATTTCTTTTTTTTATAGCTGATTAATGCTCTATTGTGTAAATATACCACCTCTTTTTTATGCCTTCCTCAGTTGATGGGCATTGGTGTTGTTTCCAAGTAGCTGTGACAAATTATGCTGCTATAAGCATGGGGCCCATAAATCACGGTGGCGTGATGGTTTCAGTTCACTCTGCCTCTGAGTACATCCTAGCTCTGAATTTATAATTTTAAGCGATGGCCTCTGCCGATCTGAACCATGACACAGCTAAAACACTCTAATGTAGCCCTTGTAGTAGCTATTATTCCTATTATATGTATGACCCTGGGGACAGAAAAGATAACATGATGTTTAAGTGTATCAGCTAGCAAAGACATCCATATTCTGCCAACTGTCAATGTTAATCAGCTAGTAAAACAGTAGCCAGATTAGGCTAATTCTAATTAATTTATCAGCAGGGTTTACTTTTTATTTGTTTGCTGTCATTGCCTTTTGGAGCTGTGTCCGGCCAGGGCAAGTGGCTTTGCCGGTTGTGTTGAGTGGGAGCAATGTAAAAATGGCTTCCCTAGGCTTGGTGGCAGTGGAGCAGAGATGCCCCAATGGAGGTCGTGAAGTTTCTCAAAGAACTGAGAGCTCTACGCTGAAACAACTGACCAAAGTTCTCTGGGACAGCAGGAAGTTGAATGAAGGCAGTGACAACACCCACACGTGCTTGCCAAGGCACCAACGTTTGAGGAAGAAAATGTGTATTTAGGGCACGGTTTGCAGAGGCTTTGGTCCATACCCAGCTGGCTCCAAGACAGCCTGGCACATGGCAGAGGGCAGTAGCTCAAGGTGGCGGGAAACAGAAAAGCGAAGGGAAGAGCAGCAGCTGCGGCTTCTGGCAGCCTGTCTCCCCTCCTTCCATGCTGACTGTGAAGAGCTGACCTCCTCCTAGGAAGCGGCACCCACCGTGCTTTCAGCACTGAGTCCCTTCATTGAGCTTCTGAGCTTCTCTAGTTGACACAGTGTGTCAACCAGTACATACCTGCCATTTGATAAAATTTCCTTTGAGATAACTCCAAAATATTAGCCCAAGTCATCCTCCTTCTAGCTTATATCTTGTTGTCCCCATAAAGCCCCATGTACCTTGGGAGGTGGCCGTGCCACGGAGGTATGATACTGGATCATGGGAGTGTGATCCTCCATAATCCCATGCATTGGTTTAGCACAGTTATGAGTGATGGTATTAGTGAAGCGGGAAGCCCCGCCCTGGATGTGCACTAACCAATAAGCTTGCAGCATTGGTGGGATGTAAAGTGAAAGAGAGGACACTACCTGTTGTCTTTCTCTCCCTACCCTGCCATGGACTGCTTCTCTTCTACAATGCCCTCCTTCCTGCTGTCTTCCTTGATCAGCCAACTATGGACAGGGACTCCCTCAATCTGTGAGCTGAAATGAATCTTTCTTTCTTTAATTTGTGGAGAAAAAGCATCGTGTTAAAGCAATGGAGACACAACTAGGACAATCATATTTCCTTTTTAAGAAAATGTCCATGCCATGGATTATATGAAATAGTGCTTCCCCCTTTAAAGTCCCTAAGGTAATGTTATGTTTTTGGAGGTGAAAGCTATTAGTGTACATGTCTCAGTCCACTAAAATTCTTGAGGCATATCCAGGGCTTTCATTGTGTATTAGCAACTTACACATGTTTACAAGTGTGTGCGTGTGTGTATATATATATATGTATATATATATATATATATATATATATATGTATATATATGTATATATATGTATAATTAGATTATAAAATTATTACATTGGGTGCCACCAGCTTTGCTATGTAGCATAAACAGTCTTTGTGTTTGTAAATGGCTATGTGATTTTTTTTTTAGTAATCACACTTGGTAGGAATGAGCAGTGAACAATCTGTGTCATTCTCCATTTGGATAACAGAGTAGTTAAGAAAATAGGTCTTACCTAAACGATCTTACATCCTGCCTTTATAATCATAATGGTGCTATTTGGGAAGAAGAGATAGCTCCGTGGACTAAGCACCTGCTTAGGCAAGTGTGGGGACCAGGGCTCAACCTCAGGCACCACATGCCACACCAGCCCCACCCGTAGGTGTGCTGAGCTGCCACCAAGACCCAGCACGGTGGTACATGCTTGTAATCCAAGTGCTGGGGAGCCTGAGACAGCAGGAACGCTCTGAGTCCAAGCTGAGTAGTGAGACCCTGCACCAAACACATTTTTAAAAAATCATCGTAATTTGGGGAAGTATTTGACCTTTTCCCTGTTTCCTATCCATCTCTCTTCTAATTTGTTCTTTACTCGTACACATATTCTTATAAAATAGGAATAATTCTTATATAAAACTGGAAATATTAATTAAATAATGTTATACAGTCAGGAAGTAAACATCATGCAGAATATATATTTTCCAGCATTTTCATGTATTACATCACAAGTTTATCAGGAAACTAGTGATCACCCTTGTATGAATTTTTATTTTATTTTTTATGTACTTAGTACAGGGCCTACCGGATCTCACTATGCAGATCAGACTCATAGTGAGATTCTCCTGTTCTCAGCCTCCTAAGCTCTGGGATTACAGGCACATGCCACCACACCTAGTCTCAAATGGTGTTTCAGTGCACCCTGAGGTGGGCCAGCAGAGGAGGCCTGAGAATCAAACCAGGGGCCCCTGCATCTGCCTAAGCAGGTGCTTTAATCTGCTGAGCTATTTGGCTGGCCTGCATTTTTATTTTTGAAAACAGCTAGAATTGCTTTAATTGCCTGTGTGTTACAAACTCATGGAAATGCTCCTGTCAGAGCTTAGTAATGCTGTGTGGAACTTTTTAACCCATGTGCCTGGGAAAAGCATTTGAGGCTGTAGCTCATGGCCAGAGCAATTAATCATTGCCTGTGATCAATGAACACTGATAAGGGAGGCAAAATGATAATAATGATGACCTTGTGTTTATTCTTGCTTATACCAAGCTTCTATCTACTTAAGCAAAACAGAGGTATCATTAAGTGTCAGAAACTCTGATTGCCATTGGCATGGAATTAGGAATGGTTTCAGAAAAGAAGAGACATACCATTTGTGCTTCCTTTAAAAATAATCTTATGCAAAATCCTTGTCATCTATAGTATAAAAATTGATGGTTACATTAAATCACTCTAGCTAGACCCTAGAGTTACATCAGAGGAAAGTCTTAATTTAAGTTTCTGGGTAAGTTGTGTAACTTACTGTAAAGTCAAAATTGTAAGATTAAAAAAAAAAAAGAAAAAACAAACAAACAAATCCCAGGGAGCCGCCCCAGCTACAGATTTGGCCGGAGGGCTGCCGCTTGGCTCCGCTCTGTTCCCCCTTGACATTGGTTTGCGCCCCCAGGAGATGGGATATTATGCATGCCAGAGTCCCATTAGCAAATAGATATGAAATTAGGTGAGGACATTGCCAGTAAGGAGAACCCCAGGCTGCAGCTTTCCCGGCAGGCCTCATTATTGGTGATGGCCATTATGAGGTCCCGAAGCGCGGCCCCTCTGGGCCTGTGGAGGCTCTGTGCAGATATGACCCCCTGCAAACCCGAGCAAGCCATCTACAGTATACAGTCCCTGCCACTCCTTCAATTGTTTTGTTTGTTTGTTTAAAGGAAGACATTCCCTTTAAATCATAGCTACACAGCCCTTTGAATTCCAACCAGAGTAGCAAAATGAAAGGTAAAGAACTTTCCTCTTTTGCTTTTCTCAGAAACCAAAAGGAACATTTCACTTGGATTTGGAAAGGCAACCCACGAATTCTGCTGATCTTGATGTCAAACTGTTTTGCAAAGACACAGAAGGATTCTTTTGTCTCTGCCAACTTGCAGCTCCCACTGGCTTGATGTCATCAGGGAGAGAGAGGCACAAAGGTGACCGCTGCTTCAGACACAGCGGTAGGCAGGGCTCGCTGTGCTCAGGAAGCATGAGAACACGATTTGGACATCTACGGAACTATGCCGGTACTGTCCAGCTCTTGATTCTAGCACTATGGCCGCTGGGAACTTTGAAGTAAGGAGTTAAGGAGGACATATCGTGTTTCTTCAGATCTTTGATTTTGAGTTTTCCCATCTGTAGAAGATCTCCAGCAAGAGCTGGCTGGTCCTGGCACAAGGTGTACCTCACAGGAATGAAAATCCAATTATGCCTAATTTATTGTTTTGCAGCAATAGCAGTAATCCAGGAGAGGAAAGAACCTACAGCAAATGGTCCTGGAGACAGTGATAGGCGTCCAATAAATAAATAAGTAAGTATGAACTTTCAAAATTAACCTTGATCTGAGTGTCACACATTTGTACCAGAAAAGAACACTTTATTATCAGCCCAAAGTGGATCATTGGTTTAAATGCACTGCCTGTAAAACCATAAAACTTTTAAAACAAAACAAAACTAGGACAAGGGCAGCCAAATAGCTCAGTGATGAAAACACCTGCAAACAAGCACAGGGGCCAGGGGTTGGATCCCGAGGCCTTTGGTGCCTGCCCGGCTCCCCGGGGCACGCTGAGATGGCAATTGAGACTGGGCATGGTGGCATGCAGTTGTAATCCCAGCTCTTGGGAGCCTGAAAAACAGGAAGGATCACTAGGAGTCCAATTTAGTAGTGAGACCCTGAAAACCCTGTAGACCCTTCCCTAAAAATACAAAAGCAAGCGAGCGAGCGAGCAAGAATTAGGACAAGCACATAGTTCTTAGGTTTGACGCCACAAAGAACAACTAATTCAAAGAAAATCTAGTGAACTGGACCTCTCCCAAATGATGAAGTTGTACTTTGTGAAAGGCACTGTTGAGGGTGATCGTCTGCCTTGCAGACTCGGATAAACATTGCATGTATCTCACAAAAGACTAGTAATTCTCAAATCTCACATTGAAAAATTAGAAGGTAGGAGAGAGACAAAGAGGCCACAGAGTGAGACAGTATTACAGCTATCAGAAGCTAAAATAATAAAAAAGCACCAATAATTCCGAATACTGGCAGGGATATGAAGAAAGTAGATCTCTCATACGTTGCTGGTGGGGAGATAAAGTGCTCCAGGAATCATGGAAGACAGCTTGGCAGTTTCTTTTGTAATAGGAATAGGAACGGACTGCAAGTCATATTCCTGGACAGTCATTCTGGTGAAGTAAAGACTTGCTCTCATGTAGAGAACGAGAGATGGATGTTCCTAGTACCTTTACTCATAACTACCAAAATTCTTAAGTAGCATATTATCTTCCAAGACATCATTCATACCACCGGACATTGCTCCATAATAAAAAGGAATGTAGGCACAGATAATGGCTTCTATAAACCTTCAAGAAATTATTTTGAGGGCTGGGGAGATAGCTCAGCGATCTAACGACCTCCATGGCAAGAGCAGGGATCTGCCTTTGATTTCTGGAACCCCCACCACATGCCTGTAATCCCAGCCTCTGGGGAGGCTGAGACAGGCGGATCACTATGAGTCCGAGCTGGGTAGTGAGATTCTGTACCCAATAAATAAATAAATGAAAGATTTTAAAACAAATTTAAAAAATTATGTTGAGTGAGAAAACAGTCTTGAGAGGATTTATATTAATGCAGAATCTATAAAATAATGTCATTATAGCGAGATGGAGAACAGTTAGAGGCATAGGGCTGAGTAAGGCGTGCACGGCTAAGAAGGCAGCGTTGAGAGATGGTGTAGTTAAGGCCTCTGCTGGCTACGTGAAGCCACACACTTGATAAGATTGCAAAGAACTCCATCCATATCCACACACACGTACACAGGTGGAGTTCACATAGCTGGTAGAATTGAAACACGCTCTGTGATGTGTAAGTTTCAATCCCTCTTCTTCCACCCCAAAATCTTGCTTTCATTGAATAAACTCAAAAGACTCCAAAGAGAGAGTTGTATTTTCCAGATACACAGCCAGCAAACTAAACATCGTTTCTACCATTCTTGCTCCCCCAAGTTTTTCGGTGGTCGTTGCTCCCTACTGTTCTCACCAAGCCTTCATTCCAGAAAATGGAAACACAGACGACTCTCCCTGCCGGGTCCTCTTTCCTTTCAGTTCCACAACCACAGTTCCCATGGTGTTCTCCAAGGACTGGTCCATTTCTTTCCAGATCACCCCAGCTACAAACTTTGGATAATATCTCTATTATGTAGATCAAGTTAGTCTGTCATGGATTGTTTTAATTTACGTCTTTACTTATCATTAGCAACAACAAAACAAAACCCTAAAATGTTCTTGAATCTGAACATGCAGACACACACAAACTCCTGGGAGAAAAGACAGGTTTGAACATTGGTAACTACTATTTGTCCCTTTCGTTTTCTGAAGGGAATACACCCACCACGTTCACAGGGCAGTTGTGAGTGGTAAGAGCCATCAGCAAAGCTCCATGCACCCAGCCTGGTAGTGCTCAGGAAATGCGACTCCCTAATAACGGGGATCAGGGAGCCCACGGAAGAGAATGGCGCTGGTGTCCTGCAAGTTAACAACCCCAGACTGGTACTCACTAGGTATCTAATGCATGCCTAGTATTTTGCTAGTTGAAATAATTGGAAATAAGACAAAAGAAAGTAAAAATCTAGATCGTGAAAAGATACTCAATATCATTAGCTGTTAGGAAAAAACTAATTAAGACCATAGCATGACATCATTGTACGCCCATTAGAGTGGCAAGGTGCTGAGCGACTGATCTCCCAGTCACTGATGTGGAAACACCAAGGGCCACAGGCACTGTAGAAAGCAGCTCGTTAAGCATTCGATCACAGTGCAAGCTAGCTCACTTATTCCCAGCACCTGTCCACATGAAATCGAAAGATGTTTAAATAATCAGTGTGAGCATGTTTATAGCAACTTAGTTGTCCCGTGCTGGAAATTACTCAACTATTGTCCAATTCATAGGTGTATAAACACACACCTTAGGCACATCTGTGCAAGGCATTGCTACTCTGAAGCACTAGAGATGTAGCACTAACACAGAGCCTAAGGATGGTCACCAGCACCTATCTATGCTAAGTAGAAGAACCTAGAAAGAAAAGCCTACTAACTGCGTGGTGCCATAGGGACAAAGCTGCAGGCATAGGCAACAGGTGGAATCATCAGTGGTCCCAGGTGGGGAGGGATTGGCTACCAAAAGGCACAAGGGAAATCCCTGGAGTGACGGAACTGTCCTGCACCTGGTCTGTGGTACATGCCTGAACACATTTCTAAAGACTCGCAGGAGGGGACACCAGAAAGGGTGAACTTTACGGTATGCAAATTTGAATTAAGAAAGAAATGTTTCTTAAAATGTAGTCATCATACCACTCTGTGCCCTTAGGTATAACACAGGAAATAGGTATAACACGCATGGCTAAAAGCCGCCCATGCCAGCTCTAATCTGTTGCTCAGCTACGGGGTTTGGGGACAGGCATACATGGTTTGAGATCCCTGGCTGATAAAGTCATGGGAAAGATTTTTGTTTTGTTCATGGCCGGCTCAGCCTGCCCTGGGAGTGGGGATGGCGCAGCATATGGTGCCAGCGATCAAACCTCAGTCCCTGCGCGGTTGCCCAAGCCTGCCTAAGCAGGTGCTTTAGACCGCGGAGCTATCTCACTGGCCTGAGACTGGGTTTTACTTTCAAACATTAAAGAAGTGCATAGGGCCCTGTTGGGCAGAGAAAGCTGGCAAGGGCATTGTGCTCAGAGGAAAGTGAGAGGAAGAATTTTGAGCTAGGCCATCCCCGCACTCGGAGGGACTGAGGCAAGATGGCAAGTGTGAACCCAGCCTGAGCAATTCAACGTGATCTTGTCTCAGACGGCAAACACTGAAGAGATGGTGAGAGCTGGAGATGCAGCTCAGGGCTAAGGCGCTGGGTTCCAGTCCCGCTACTGCAAAACGAACCACAACACAGCAGCCACGGGCCTGAAAGTGTGGAGTTTGCGTGGAGAGGGCTGAGAAAGTGAATTGAAGAGGGCAGACGGAGCCCACTTTCAGACATCTGGAGCTTCACACAGTGCCTGGGAAAGGACTAAAGTCTTTTCATAACGCAACCATAGTAAGTTCTTGAAGGGGGGTTGGGTAATGAAGAGCAGTATTTTCAGGTGATTGTTCTGGACCTAGAAAAGAAGGGATGATCTACATAGAGCTAAGAGCAGTCGGTGCGCTGCTAGTGTTGCAGAATCTAGATCACTTGTAGTGTTTGACATCTACAACATTGACATCTTAGCTGATGGTCTTAATAATAGATATCCACTGGTGAAAACACAGCCTTTGGATGTTGAGCAAAAGGAATGCCCAGCTGCCTCTAGCACTTTCTTTCTATAGCCTCTGGGCATGAGACAGCACAAGATCAGTGTTTTCTTTGAGGCCTGTGGGGACAGAGCTGTCCGGATCACCACAAGCTCAAGTCATTCCTGATCACCTGCTCTGAACACTTGGAAAGTTTACAGAACGGATTTTGTCTGCATCAGAGTTCAAGTGCATTTTGGCCTTTCTGTAAAGTCCCTGGAGAAAGGACATCCTTGTCTCCCTTGGGGACACAAGACTATGTCAGGATTTGAGATCCTGACATTGGTAACTTCCTGTCCTCTTGCATGCCTCGACTGGCTCTTTTATGGTTTTTAGCTAATCATCTTTCCTTTGCAGGTTGTTCTATGTGTTTAGCTAAAGTTCACGGATTTGGGCTCCTTTTCAAATTCAGTATAATGCCTTGGAGATTCTACCCATTACCAGCCACTGTAGAATCTACTCAGAATCCTTACAGAACTAAGAAACATTAACTGTATGTTACTATTTAAATTCTCTTCCACTATTCAAAGTGAAGACGTCAAGATTAACAGTCACAGCTCACTGTTGGTAAAGTAGGTGTGGCCCTGCACTTTCCAGAAATCTGTTAAAGCAGTCCTGGGATGCGCTACGTTAAGAAAATGTCAAATGTCTTGCTGAGTAGCAAATAGATAAACCCTACAATAGTTGCAAGTAACAACGAGGCTAATATCAAACGCCCTTCATCCGAGAGTCCTAGAGGCCTTTACAAATGGCATCACATTAATCTGAACATCACTCTAGAGGAGAATCAAATTAATTTCACCTCGGAAATGGAACCCCTGAGGAAGGAGAATGTGCAGGACCACAATTAAACCCACTCCTTCAGTGTACCAAAGGCCAGTTTCTAATGGAGACCAAAGATAAAAGGCTAGGAGCCTGAATATGTCCAAATGGAAAACGAGCCATGTTCCTTGAATGCTTTTTAGTGCCTGTAGATATGTGAGCGCAGATACTACAGGATTTTTTTTTCTCTCCGAGCAGCAAAACTGAGAGAACCTCATGATACATGCTGGGATAATGATGTGATTGTGACAGCCTGGAAACACAAGGTCCAGTATCTGCCTGTGTCTGACCGGGATGTTTTCTAAGAGCTCCTCCACCTCCTCCATGGATGCCAGAAGCCATAGGCAGAAGTAAACCCTCTATGTACTAGTGCCTTTGCTGTACATACCTATGATAATGTTTAATATATGAAGCATAGTAGGAGCAAAATCATCAGAAATAAAATAAGTACAACGGGGGTGGGGAGATAGCTCAGTGGTCTAAGTGCCTGCCTGGCAAGCACAAAGACCTGAGCTTGATCCCTGGTACCTCATGCCATGCCTGAATCCTGGATGTGATGGGCTGGTCCTGAAACTGGGTGTGGTAGTGCATGCCTGTAATCCCAGCACTGGGGAGGCTGAGACAGGAGGATCGCTATGAGCCTTGACTGCATAGTGAGACCGTAAAAAGGATTCAAATAAGTAAAGAACTTCATTTTGAATGTGATTTCTGTGTCTTGTCTCTCTCCTCTTAGTTGTCACAGGCACGCTGGGCAAAGGGGATTATACACATCCTGGCCAGATAGAGATGATTAGTGAGACACCTCCCCATGCTACACAAGAAGGGACACAGCTTAAAAGTGATGCACTATTTCAGACCCGGGTTGACCACAGGTAACTCAAAGAACAGAGAGTGAAAGCATCCGTATGAGCTGAGTCACTCTAGAGAGCGGGGGCAAAAGAAGGGAAGGGTTCATTGAGCCTGGAAAATTTGTAAAAAATTCTCATTCAGTAGAGGGCAAGCAAAAGGATTCTAGAAAGAGGAAAAAATAGCATTGTAAAGACCAGGAGTTGGGGTAAACAGTTTATGTGGTTTGCTTTCAAGAGTGGTGAGACAGCAAGCAGACAATAAATTAGGATCGGATTACAGGTGCTCTGTTATGGGCTGAGACCATATTCAAATGTGAACCATGGGCAATGTTCAGTGGTCAGCACACACATTTACCAGGGCCCCATGGGCCATTAACATTATGATGTCAATACAAAGTTGTAAACGTAATTTACTGGAACCCCTATGTACAGTACTTTCACGCAAAATCCATTTAAAATTTGCCTGTAGTGCATGATATATAGGGTTCCGGCAGGGTATAATTCACACAGGAGGTAAAGGAAGAAAAAGCTGGTTTCCAGCTCACTCATTTCTGCCCTCATCTTGGGCAAAGGGAGTGCTCATCTGGGCCAGAAGTGACAGCAAACTCCCAAGAGCGTTCCAGGGAAGCAAGCAGCAATTAGGGATTCGTTGGGCCAAAGGACCAAAGAAAAATATGAGGAATGAACTTTTGCATTAATGTACTTGGCCTTTGATGGAGGTGTGCTGATGTTTTAAAAGATAATAAAAAAGAAAGAAAAAAGAGAAACTTAAGGTGCTAAATATGAATAATTCATTCACAAGCATGGTCAGTTTGAGGTGGAGATAGGACTTCAAGTGGAGAGAGTTCTACGCTCCTGGGAGGGTTCACTTCTGGACACCAGCTCTTCGGGAGAGACCCTAACTAGACCTCATAGCTCATCAGTATGCATCAGATTCCCAGCCCAGGCGAGCAGCGCTTACTGAGATTTCCCAGCGATACCAGGGCACCCTTGCTTCTGGCAGTCACATGAAATCTGTGTCCCAAGTTTCATTCCCACACTGCTGCCTTCCTCCTATCATTTCCACGAAATCTGTTCAGCTTTTCTATGTCACCTTCTATAGAGGAAGGAGTTCTGTGAAATTTAGTGATTTGTGTTTTCCATGTATCGTAAGGACGCTGCGCAGGTTAGGTTCACTACATAACAGATGCTGAGATGGAGTCAGGACCTCAGTGGGATTAACACCATTTAAAGAAAAGTGAAGCACGCAGGACTGGGTCTGGGGAGCTGATCGACCCCAGGGCTGACCTGACAAAGTCTCTGCCAGCTGCAGAGGGAGCTCTGGAGGAAAAACTGCCTGATGGAGTCCTGCAGGGTGTGGAGATGGGTTGGCTCCCTTTCTGGCACTCTGCTTCATGTCTGTGTGGGGAGCACCTGGGAAAGAGTGTGACCTTGAAAGGAAAGCTGAGACAGACCCTGAAGGAACCAACAGCTGGAAGCATCAGCTGACCACACTCGCCATGACTGGCCAAGATCTGAGCAACGCAACTCCAGGAGGGCTCGTCAGGCAATGCCTATTTTATGTGATGCCCTGGGGAAAATATCTCTGTGTATCAAGAATAGCTATGAGTAACCTACACCAGGGATCTTTGCCTTTCAGACAAAGTCATGCACCGCATAGCTGAGGAGTTTATTTATTTATTTCTACATTGACTGTGAAGAAGCTCAGAACTAAACTTATAGGGAATGTATAGAGCATCATAAAATATGTTTAGCATTCAAAAATAGAGCCTGGTCAAATAGTGTACCTCAAAAAATTTAAATTTTATTAGATACCATTGTACATCATATTGTGAATGAACTATAATGAATTCTTGGGATAGATTTCATTTGATCCAGTTAAAAAGTAAAAGAGGATCATTTATTAAGTACTCTGATTTTTTTTAAAGAAAGAAAAATATTTTCACATCCTTAGTCTGAAAATATATAGGCCATAAATCTAGTCATTTGTGTTTTATAGATCTGTAGTCCTAAAAGGCAATTCACGAACATATCTAAAATTGCTTTTTAGCAAATGCCCAGGGCTCTGTACATAGTTGGCTATTAACAGCCTGAAGAAGAAATACAATTCTGGAGGCTTTCCACTTCCCCACAGTTCCTGCTAGGCCTTCCTAGCAATGAAATAGTGTCTGAAATTCTCTTCTGCTAGAGAGGCCAAAATGTAAGGATCATGTGGCAATCCCTTGCTTTTGTCACCTCCAGTTGAGTTGCCATATTTATAGTAATCTGGCCATTAGCAAAGCAAGCCTTGCTGTTTCTCTGGGGGAAGAAGACTGAAATGAGGCTGGCTGGTAGACGTGGTGAGGACGGCCTCTTTCTGAGACTAAGACGTTCTGACCAGAAAGGACCACCTATCATCAGCGTTGATGAACACAGCAGTGTTACCAGGTGCCAAAAGCGCAAGCGGCAGCCAAGGAGGGGGCCACTTCACTCCAGTGACTGTAGCAGAACATCACCTCCCCTTCGCCCAGCCAGTACACTTCAGGTAATAGTTCCTGGTCCAGTTCCAGTTGCTTCTGTCTTTCAGCAACAGCTGGTCACTGAGATGTGTAGCTGTCACTGTGATGCATGCTGTATAATCCAATCCCCACTGACAAGCCATTGTGTGTCTATACTTCCTGCTCACTTCTCTCATAGAAACCCTAGGTTACCAGTGACCAGAGTCCGATATTTTGGGAGTGATCCAAGTCGGAGCCTGTAGATCTGTCTCCAAAGCTTAGGTTTCATGTTGGTGTTTCCATTGGCCATTGCTTCTGTTGTGTCAGCCACTGGTCATGGCCCTTGTGGACAGAGCAAGGACCTGTCCAGTTCCTGATGGGAAGGCACACCATTGAGATTTCTCTAGTCCCCTCAGAGGTCTGGAGGAGGATTTTTGGCTCATTGTTTGAGCATCTCACATTGGATCACAAAGGGAGAAGGATGTGATCTGCCTGTCTGCCTGCCCAATTCTAGTGAGGCTCCTGGGGGCACCCTAGTGAGTCTGTCTGTCAGTCCTGCTCAGTTCAAGCAAAAGAGTTTGATCAGTTCATGTTAGTTAATGCCACCCTCAAGGAAAGGGGAGCTGGAATGTTTAACCTCAGAGTACCTCCTAAATGAGTGTGCAAGTGGAACGGATGTTATGAGCAACAGGCTGCTCTGTCTGTGCACCAAGATTCGGAAGCACTGGTCCTGGTGACTGAATGACTGAGTGTGTCCTCACTCGGGGTTTGGTGGTGATCAACATACGGCACGATGGAGGCTTTGCACCCTCCTTAGCTAAATCATGCCTAAGTCCCTGCAAGGGTCATCTTGCCCCAGAGGGCATCTGAATGCCCTCTTGCTGAGGGGTGCCCACCCTTTGTCTGTTGCACTCTCATTCAAAGGTACACAACACACATGTAGGGAGCCAGAAATGGGAATTAATTAGTCAAAACCCACAGTCCCTGATTGCAGGAAAAAAAGGGCTTTTATGGAGCTAAAAATGAAAGCCAACTGCTCCCTGAATCTCAACGGAAAAGAAAAAGAGGCCCACTCTTCCTTGGCACCCTTTTCAGTCTTTGCAGTTGCTGCCAACAATTATACCTTCTTTCTTTGCTCCCGACCCATCTACTTCCAGCCAACTGAGCTGAGTCCAGCTAGCCAACAGAGGCCCCTCTGGCAACATGCCCGACCATGGTCAGATGATGTCTGATGCTTGCCTTAGATGACTGCCAACCGTTCTTTTTGAGTTTCCTCCTTGGACTGAGGAAAAATTAGGCTGAAAGCCCTGACAAATGAGTTGCATCCTGTCAGGCTTAAATAGAAAAGACAGACTGAGCTTTATCAAACTGGGCCCCTGAGAGCCCACAGGCATTACCAAAGCTGGGGACAAACCTGTAACTTTCCTGTTAGACAATGGAACAGAACTCTCTGCCTTCAAAAGTTGCCAACATTGGAATAACTGGGACTCTTGCCTCTCACCCTGTCTGCCAGGCACAAACTTATAGCCAGAGATGACAGCTCTTTCACACCAAGCCAATCAGTCTCCTTCTTGTTTAACCCCCCAAAAAACTTGAGGCCTACATCTTCCTGAAGCAGACAACTTCAATCCTGAGGTTCTGAAAACTTTCCTCCCAGAGTTGTGAACTGAAGACTTGCCCTGAGGCCTGGCCATTACCCATGCTGCTTCACTGTGACTCCCGTTGCTGTCAGACGTCACAGGCAGCACAACCAGGCATCCAGCCACACAGCAGCCTGACTGGCTGTTAATCACCTTGGAGAAGATCTCTCTGCCATCAGTGACACAAATTGGGGAAAATCCTGAGACGAGAGGCCAGCTCACTTGGACTCGGTTGCCCCAAGTGGTTAAGAACTCTTCCACATTGGCTCCACATCTGCATCTGCATGACTAGGAAGGCATTGGGGTAGTCAGGACAAACCCACAGGGGCATGGGAGAGACTCCTGGATTCAGCCCAAGCCAGAAAAACTTTTTCCTACTCTGCCCAAGGACCCTGAGTCTGACCTGTCTAAGCCGCCATCACCAGCTCTATCTCTTGCACCACAGCTTCCTCCGCTCCAAGATTCTACAACTTCGGCTCTGCCTGCGTGGAGGCTCCAGCTCACCTTCAGCTGCCA
This sequence comes from Myocastor coypus, assembly GCA_004027025.1. Taxonomy (NCBI): domain Eukaryota; kingdom Metazoa; phylum Chordata; class Mammalia; order Rodentia; family Myocastoridae; genus Myocastor; species Myocastor coypus. The sequence goes on along the minus strand of PVJA010002967.1, from coordinate 58,390 downwards.
CTTCACATCTGCTTTAGAGATGATGGGTATGCACCCAATCAGACACCCGTGACGTGTTACTAGCCATTAAATGGGAAGCGTCACAACTTGTCCTACTTGGAGAGGCCCCAGGTGATGACCCACTGCCTTGCCTTCATCTTCCAGACTCACCTGCTGACATGCAACAACTGTCAGCAGCTCTTTCTGACTCTGTTTAATGCTGAAGAATGTCACTGCAGTTTAGATGAGGCCTGAGCCTTGTGAAAGTCACAGTTCTCCGCCACCATGGATGATTCTGACATTTGGGTGAACACCATCCTCCCCCAAGTGGCCTAAATGGGGACCATAACATGACACTACCAGGCGGCCTTAGATCAATACCATACTTTTCTCCTGGTAGGACTCAAAGAGGGAGACCAGGAGTCAAGCAACACAGCCAAAGTTACTGATGTTACCCACTGGAGCCCTCGCTGAAAAGAAATTCTGTCACAGCAGACCTTGTGAGGTTGGTGGGCCCCTTATCAAACATGGAATCCTGTACAACATGCTGGAGTGCCCTCTACCCTTCCTGGAAATGTGACCAGTCTAGTTGACATTCAGCTTCCCTGTGCTGGACTTGATACTAACTCTGTACTCCTGGAGGAAGAAGGGTGTATACATCAGCCTGAAATGCCTCATAATCATAACCTTGAAAGTTTGAGAACCTTGTTTCCAAAAGTATGGGCAGAGGCCTCTCCTTGGGGCTTGCTGTCAGTCATGCTTTTCTGGTGACTGAGCTCTGTCCCAGCCAAGGCAATCCCCACCTACGTCACATGGCACCCCATGAGGATTAAAAACCATAATATATGGAAACACATCTCTCCTACCTGTAAAAGCCAACTAAAGAACTCTGAGCTGCCTATAATACCATGATTGCCCTCCATATACATGGCATCAGTCTTCTGCCACCTACAGTCTGCTGGTAGAACTACCTGGACCTAAAGAATGCTGCCTTCTGCATTTGATTGACTTCTGTCAGCTACCCTTTGTCTTAGTTACTTTTCTCTCCTTGCTAGGACAAGTACCAAACATACAAGATTAGGGGAGGAAAGGTTTGTTTAGCTCACAGTTACTGGAGGTTCCATAATTTGAAGCAGCCTGAATTACACAGCAGGTGTAATTTGCCACCAGGTCCAGGATGATTTGCTCCATACTTCTAAGACAGCCACCGTGTGTGTGTGTGTGGGGGGGTGTACACTGTCAATTAAACGGTTGTGTCTCTCTGGCCTCACCCCTTAAGGCCTGCCCTGGTCCTCTAGCTGCACACTTGACTGCCCCATGATTTATATAAAGCTTTGCAGGGAACAACTAGATACAAACCATAACACCCTTCATAGAAATCCCAGTTCTGGATTCAAAAGTCCACTGACCTGGAGTCAACATTCTAAAGGTTCAAAAGCTGGTTTACGTTCTCTGAAAAACCCATGACAGCTGACCTCATTAGTTTACTGATGACATTCCAGATAATCTCGGAGATCTGGAGTAGGTCTCATCCTAAGGTGACTCTAATGTTAATGTTTCTAGTTGGGCTTTATCTGAAAAGATCACATATAATATGCCTAGCAAAGATATTCTGTGGAAAACAGAGAGGTGACCAATGTAGTAGCAAATGTATTAGAAAATGCCCCCACCTGAAGTACACTTCAGGTACACATCTGGAGTATACTTCAGATTGCTAGCTGTCCTGGTCATAGTCCCTGTTTCACTTTCAGTTACTCTTGTTTCTTAGAAATAGCTGGCCACAGGGAGGCATAGCTGTCCTTGTGGTGTGTCAGCCCAGTGTTTCTGCTTGCTGTTGCAGAGCTGTTTCCATAAAGAGTAATTGTCAAAGGAAAAGAATCCATCAGTGCCATAGAGTGCCAGGTTTTATTGCTTAAAGTGCAACTGGCTACATAATTTATGGCCACCCATACAAAATGAAAATGCATAGACTCTGTTCAAAAGTTACTGAGAACATCAAGATAATGACAGAACATTACAACCAACTCTGGGACTTTCTGAGCTTGGGGATTTGTATCATTGTCCAGGTCTCAACTCTGTGAAGCTGGTCCTGACAATAGAATCAAGTAACAAAGGCGTGCTCCTACTCCTTTTCTGTTTGATTTCTGAGCTGGGCTGGAAAAGGGTGCCCATAGGCAGCAGTGGTTATAAGACCCCTATTCTGCCCACCGTGAGAAGCTAAAATAGAGGCTGTTTATGTTCAAATAATATATTTTTATCAACACATACCTTAGACTGTGTCTTACATTACACAGCATCATATTTGCATTGCTATCTTTATAGATTAAGAAGGGCTACTCATTCCCTGTCAGGAAGTTTCGTGGGATCACAACTTTCATTTTTAGAACTGGTTATAGACAGTTGCTACACTACCATGAATGCTGCTATTTTTCTTCTCGTTCCTATTATTATTATTATTATTATTATTATTATTATTATTGATTTTTCTGGTACTGGGAATTGAACTTGGGACCTCACACTTGTTAGGCAGACACTGTATCACTGAGCTAAATCCCCAGCTCTAATGCTGCTATCATTGCTACAAATGCTTCAACTAGAGCTGGGGGGAATTCAGAAATGCAGCGCATAGTGCCAGAGTGAATGAAGAAGGTCCTCACTCCAGGATGAATACAACTGGAAATGTACCACCCCAAGCCCCACTTTTTTTTTTTTTTTTTTGCAGAACTGGGGATTAAACTCAGGCCCTTGTGCTTGCTAGGCAAGCGCTTATTCTACTGAGCTATCTTCCCAGCCCCTCCAAGCCCCTTAAGTCAGAATGGCTTTGGATAAAGTCAGGTATACATGCAGGACAGGCATATAGAGTATTGGGGGAAAGTCTCGAAGTTATCCAAAGGCTGCCTGGTTAAGAACAAGAGGGTTCTTGAAATCCTTTCTCCTGAGTGAGGAAGAAAGGAGAGAGGAACACAGTGGCAAGTGTGGGCGCCCGCAGGTCCGTGGAGAGCTGGGTCCAGCCCCAGACATGAGGCATTCCCGTCAGCAGTCTTCCCCCAGGGCGATGGAAGTGCATCCCCACTGCAGCTCCGAGGACTTTAGCTTGGCTCCAAGTGATGGCAGACAATGCACTTTAAAAAAAATGGTGGGCCTCATGGCTAGAAAAAAGTTTTCTGAGACGGATTTTGGGTTAAACTGAATACACCATGTCTGTTAGCTGAAGAAACGTATAACCTCTGCTAGTGTACTTTCTCTATGTGAGGTATTAGAAGGTAGGCTTAGTATACAATCTCGGATTATGAGGTAAGAATATTCCTAGTGATCTTAAATCTTAAAAATACAGTATTGATGGAAAGTAGGAAAATTTAGGAAATAAAGTTTCCCTGAGATTTTCACAGTATATCCTGCTTGGACGTGTCATCTAATAAACTGTATCCATGGGGTGGTCCCCCGAGGGATTTCAGGTGGTGGCTCCCTTGTGTGGCTTTTTCAGTGCCATATTCCCATAGTCCCATGGTACTTATAAGCCTCAAGATGAATTGATGTGATAGGAAGACAAGGTGACCTGTTATGGCCATCATCAACAAAGCTGACTGACAGATATCTGAGCCAGAAACCCGGAGCTGAAGAGCACACCGCCGGCTCTGTGAAAGAGCCAAGCTTTCCCTTCACATGAGGTCCATTTGACGTGCCCACAAGGAAAGAAAAATATTCAGCTGCAGTAGTCCAGCGTCCAGCATGTCTAAGCTTCGATGAAAAGGGCCTGACACATGCAGAGAGCTCAGCCGCTAGATGCATCTCTGAGAAGTAAGCACCCTGTGTAACGCAGGAGAACCAACGGGCTCCGGGAAGAGCCTTCCAGCACCGCAGACATGTGGTAAGAAGGGAAATGATTTCCCACGTGTGGATTTCCAGAGCAGTGAGCTGACTATGCGACCCATCCGCGGGCTTCTGGTGTCACAGCAGACGAAGGGTGCCATTGGAGTTAGTCTAAGACAAGGAGTCCCTCAGTGGCACCCTCTGCAAGTGACAGTGGGCCAGATGGCGAGAGTAGCTGGGAGTCACCTTATTCACTGATACTAAAGAGTGTAGCGACCGCTCCTGGTACAGGTGATTTCTTACCATTGGCCCCAGATGATACTCTTACTCTTACTCTCTCTCTCTCTCTCTCTCTCGCTCACTCTCTCTCTCAAATGTATTTAGTACAGGATGTTCAGTCTCCTTACATAGATCAGACTCAGTGATTCTCCTGTTTTCAGCCTCTGAAGTGCTGGGATTGCAGGTACTCCCAGTCTCAATCGCCAGCTCAGTGTGCCCTGGGGGTGAGGCCAGCATGGCTCACGGGGGACCAAACCCTGGCCACTGTGCTTTGTCTAAGCAGGCACTTTAGTCTACTGAGCTCTCTGGCCCCAGATAATTCTCGTGTCAGCCCTCTATGTGGGGTTTGGGTTGCCTCAGTAGTGTGTTGTGCAGGCAGCGCTTGTCTGCTCCGGAAACACCAGGGAAGTCCAAAGTTCAGTCATGTTATTTCTGCTTCCATTCCCACCTTCTGTCTTTTCTTCAGTTTCCCATGAGCCTTATGTCTCCATCCTATCATCTTTTGTGTGTTCAGTCAGTGGCTTTTATGCTTTGTGTCCTCTCTGAGCTTAGTTGAGCAAAGTGTAGGAGTTGTGACTTGGAGGGTGACAGTCTGGTCCTGTCGTGGGGGTGCTTAGGAGGACTGCCAACTCGATTAGCTTGGCATCCTCACCTGAGCGCTGGTGGAACAGACTTAAGGGTGTGTCTGGGCGAGACCTGGGGGTGTGGCTTTGAGCTCTCTCAGTTCCTTGGCCCCTCATTGGCTGGGACTGCTCCCCTTCCTAGTTTTGTTCTCAGAGCCATGCATTAAGCAAGTTTCCTCTACCGCATCTGCCTGCTATCGATTATTCTGTGAGCCAGAGGTGGACTGAACTTCTTCAATCCTTGAACCTTGGTTCAAGGTAAACCTTTCCTATTTTGTATAGAGCCTTAGCAATGGGAGAGCTGACTAATTCGCAGATGATGTGATTATAGTCGTTCTCTCTGGCTGTGAAGCTCGAGTGGAGTGGAGATGTACAGTAGTGCCCCTACATTACCTTTTATCAAGCGCTAGTAGGTCACAGTTATCTCCAGGTACAGTTTCTGAGCTCTTTTCATCTATAGTAGATTTTACCATCATCTTCTTACTGACATCATCATCTATTTGATATGTCTGTGCTGACTCTGTGTGTGTGTGTGTGTGTCTGTCTGTGTGCACGCATGTGTGTGTTACTGGGGCTGAACTGGGAGCCTTTACACAGGGCTGCTCCCCAGCCAGCCCTATTGTTCTTTTAACTGTATCTTTACTGTTTTTATTCTGAGACAAAGACTTGCCAGCTCATGGATTGCCCAGGATGGATCTGCGCTCACTTTCTCTTTGCACTCTTTGCACTCACCTTGAGTGGTGGTACACAAGTGTGTGCTGCCACGCCCAGCAATATCCACTTTTTTTTTTTTTTTGGAGACAATTCAGAGATTTAAACAAAAATGATTGTAAGCTAAAACTTTCAGGGCTATCAATGATCCAAACCATTGCCAATACAAAGTAAGAAGCTGAGGAAATGTATGAACAGTGAAGGACAATAATAAGCTATTAGTTTGTGTCAGAAGTTAAGAAGGCATGAGGGGGCTGGTGAGATAGCTCAGTGGTCTAAAGCACCTGCTTAGGCAAGCTTAGGCAACTGCAGGGACTGTGGTTCGATGCCCAGCACCGCATGCTGTGCCAGCCCCACCAGCCATAACAAAAATAAATAAAGTTAAAAAAGAAGTGATCAATATTGGTGGTGAGTGAATCTTAAAAGCATGCCAGTTGACAGGAGCAAAGACAGAAGGCCACACCATAAGCGATTCCATTCATATGAAGAATTCTGAATAAATAAATCCACAGAGATAGAACACAGGTTGGAGGCCAGGTGGAGCTCCTAGGGGATGTGGGGTTTCCCTCTGGGGTAGCAGAAATGTGAGGAGCTAGGACAGTGGTGGGTATTCTACAGCACCTTAGATGCACTAAATGCCACTAAATTGTACAGTTTTAATTGGCTAATTTTGTAATGTGTGATTTTTACATTAATAAACAATTTTGAACAGAGAAAGTAATCTTCCCAATTTTTTTGTAGTTATATATATATATATATATATATATATATATATATGTATATATATATATAATCAAGTTGTAGCTTTTAAGATTAAACTATAAGCAATGATTAAGATTTCTTTTCCTCTAAGCTTTAAACTGATCAGTGTTTTGCTGCAGCAAGCTGCATGTGGCATCAGTGATACAAAGGACAGGGGAAGGAATTAGTGTTTGTTATTATAAGGTACTGTAGCCCACACAAATGCTGCTGTGCTTTGTAAAAGTGGATCCAAATTACTTCCAAATGTATTTTGCAAATGCTAGGGCAATTGCTAAAAATGTAACAGAAGATATATAGTCAGTGTGGCAAGAAAATAGAGAAAATGGAGTTTCATACAATGCTCAGTCAGCCAGGTATGGTGGCGCATGCCTATAATGCCACTGCTTGGGAGGCTGAGGCAGGAGCATCTTCATGAGTTCAGGCCAGCCTGGGCTACATTAGCAAATTTAAGGCCAGGCTGGGCTATATACTGAGATCTTGCCTTAAAAAAAATTAATAATAATCATAAAATAAAATGCTCATTCAAAATGACAGAAGTTAGGAAAGAGCATACAGGACAAAAACAGCAAAGAATAAGAACCACAAATAAAAATAATGTGAGCAAATAGAGTAGATAGAGACAATCGGTGAACCAAAAGCTGGATCTTTGAAAAGAGCTATACATTGGTAAGACTTTAGGTAACATGACTAAGGGAGAAAAGTGAAGAACCCAATTCTTAATATCAGAAATGAAAATGAAGTCATTATAATGAACATTAACAGACAGCAAGCTAGGCATGGTGACACACTCTTTTTTTTTTGGTCTTTTTGAGACAGGGTCTCGCTATGCAGTTCAGGCTGGCCTTGAGCTCACTTTTGTAGCTCAGGCTGGTCTCAAACTCACACCGGTCCACCTGCCACAGCCTCCCGAGTGTGACACGCTCTTGTAATCACAGCTCTCTAGGAAACTGAGGCAGGAGTATTTTGAGTTCAAGCTCAACAAGGACACAATGCAGCATGAGAAAAATAAATGGCTGGAGATGTAGCTCCCTGAGAAGAGTCTGGGTTAAATGCAGTGTAGAGAGAAAAAGAGAGATGGGAGAGTAAAAAGGAAGGGAGATGGGAAAGAAAAAGGGAGAGAGGGAGGGAGAGAAAGAGAGATAGAGAGAGACAGAGACAGAGACAGAGACAGAGAGAGGAAAAGAACTAGCAAGCGAGGCAGATAGATAACTCAATAGACCCTGAGATTTGATGACCTTGGTGAGATGAATCATGTCCTTGAAATTAGCACCTTCCAAACCTCACATAAGAGAAAGTAAACAATCTGCGTGGTTTAAAATCTGTTAAAGAAATTTAGCGAATAGCTAATAATCTTCCAAAGCACAATGGAGTGGTTCAGATCAGTTCTCTGGTGACTCCTATTAAGAATTCACAGGAAAAATGATTTCAGTACTCTAGAATCTGTTTGTTAATGTAGAAGAGGGAGTATTTCCTAATTCATTCTGTGGTCAGTGTGACACAAATTCCAGTGCTAGATAAAGGACATTGAAAGAATAGAAAACTACAGATGAAGCGTCTTCTTCACATAGTTGAAAAATTCTCAACATAATAATAATTAATATTATTAATGTATTATCATCACTACCATCATCATCATCTGTTGTACCAAGGATTGAACTCAGGACCTGGCACTTGCCAGGCAAGCACTTATTGTACCTCCCCTGCCCTTTCAACATAATATTACTTTTTAAAAAATTTTTATTTATTTATTTTTTTCTTGTTTCAGAACCTTTGCTTGTTTATTCACTCATTTTTATGGCCGGCTCAGCCCGCCCCGAGGGCAGGGCTGGTGCAGCATGTGGTGCTGGGGATCAAACCGCGGTCTCTGAAGCCGCCTAAGCTTTCCCGAGCAGGCGCTTTAGACCACTGAACCATCCCGCCGGGCCCTCAACATAATATTATTACATTGACTCCATAAAAAGAATTATACAGCAAAACCAAATGGAATTTATTCTAAGTATGCAAGGTTGATTGAAGAATCAAGACTCCTTTAAGGAGATTATGGAGCTACAGAGCAAAGGAATCAGTGATGTATAGTGTGCCTAAAGAGAGTCATCTAGAGAGAAAGCATTCTCTTAGGCTTTCACAGAGAGCAAACTGGTCAAGCAATAGCCATGACTCATTCAGATAGCTGACTCTGACCGCAGGGGGTGCTCGTGCTCCATGTGATGCTGGAACATGGGCCGGTCAGGCCGGCCCTCCTCGCGGGCTGCCCGCTTCCCAGCCACCATGATGAGCCTGCTTTCTCCCACACGCACGAGGCTCCTCTGCCAGGCCAGCGGCCTTGGAACTAGTTGACAGTGGCCTGAACCCTAAAACCTGTGGCCTCAAATAAGCTTCTCCTCTTTTAGGTTGTTGCTGTTGAGTATTTTGTTCCAGCAATGAGAAAGCGACTGAAACAACCAATGGCACTTACATGCTGCCAGCAACGTGGGTGAAACACTCACCCAACTCTCACTCCCTGCGGGGAGGAAGGCGAAATGGTGCAGCGACTTGGGAGGACAGTTTGGCGTTTTCTTATGAAACTGCATGTGCTCTTCCCAGAGATCCAGCAACTGTCTCAGAAGCAGTCAGAGGTCTGTCAGTGGGCACTATAGCTGGGCTCTGCCTTGTGCACCCAGTGATTCGTGGAAGAGGACTGAGAGCAGTAGATCATTAAGAGGTAGGACTGAGTGGGAAGGGGAGTCACAGTGGAACCACCCTTAGGGAAGTACTTATGTCTTTCTCTAGTTTGCTCTTTCAAGACTGGATTAGCAGACTGGGCATGGTGGCGCATGCCTGTAATCCCAGCATTGGGGAAGCTGAAAAACAGGAGAATCATTATGAGTCCAATCTATGTAGTGAGACCATGTGGACCCTGCACCACTGGATCCAAAAAAAAAAAAAAAAAAAAAAAAAAAAAAAAAAAAAAAAAAAAAAAAAAAAAAAAAAAAAAAAAAAAAAAAAAAAAAGACTGGGTTAGACTTTGCTTAATGGAGTTTAGGCCAGGTTCAATGCCAGGAGAGCATGCTGTTGCACACCAAGTCCGACTGTGTTTCTCTGGTGCTTGAAATTCCTTGCACACATTCATTTCTCATTTTGCTTTTCCCGATCTTTTCTACCATGAGTGGATGCAGCTGGAGGTCTTTACGGGCAGTCTCTAGATCTTGCAGCTCTAGAATGGGGGGCCAAATGAAGTTTCTTTTCTTTACAAATTACCTAGCCTCAGAGATTTTGTGACAGCAATGAACGCAATTCACCACAGAAGAATTTCCGTGGTGCTGAACTTCAGGTGCATGGAATCACACAGAATACTTTCTTCGGTGTCTTCTATGTAGCGTGCGTTTCTGGCGTATTCTTCTGTTAAAGTTTGTAATTCTTTGGCCTTTGCAAAATCATTTGCTGCTTTCTATGTCTGAGTGACATTCCACCGAATGAATATGTCCTAACGTATTAATATCTTCATTCTTTCACTTGTGGGTGGACATTTGAGTTGTTTTAGGTTTGAGACTATTTATGTATGAAGCTACGTGTGCTAGAAAACAAAATAAAAGGAACCTTTTCAGCTGTAAGCAAGTACTAAACTATCAGTGTATTTTATCTAAGAGAAGACTTCATAAAGAGAGGGCATGTCAGCTGAATCTTGAGCTAGCAGGCAATTGCCTGGCAGATAAGGAGGGAAATCATTTTAGAGGAAAGGAGAAGCGAGCAAAGAAGGGTAAGGTTGGTGGGACAGCCTCACCACAGCAAAGGTCGCGGACCACACAAAGGATCTAGAGCTCGTGCAGTGAGTCATGCAACATGGCGAGGTCGGAGTCTTTTCAAGAGCATCCTGTGGAGAAAGTGGGGCAGGGGCAGGGAGGAAGCCTGCAGACGGGCTCTGGGGACAAGTTCAGTGTTAACTGGCCCCTAAACTTAGGTTCTTAAAGCCAGAGTCTGGGACATGGTTTGCATCATTCTGATTCTTTTGGTTTTTAAAAAAATGGTGCTGAGGTAAATAAATGGCCTATTATCATGGCTGGGACCCACTTTCCTCCTTCCTTTTCTACAACTTGAAATTTTGTTTTCATTCTTCCTGCAAATGTTCCCTTATTGAAATCCTTGTCCTGCTGGGAAATTTCCTTTCTTCCATGGTCTCACCAAGGGCATTTTATGAACCCCGGATTTTCACTGTTAGCCTCCTTTATATTGTGTCACTACCCTCCAGATCTTTTACTCCTTCTGAACCCAAGCTGTGTTTTCTAATTTCTTTTGTAGTTGCCCGTAGCGCACAATAGCACATTCGGTACAATGTTTCCTTTGGTCAATGTTTTGATCATTGTCTATCATGATACAGTGACTCGCAGAGACTAAAACCAGGTCACTACAGAGGGGGCAGAAATAAACCAGAGAAGTATATAAAGAGAAAAATATGAGAGGCAGAGGAACAATAGCATGCTTCTCTTTAAATATAGCCCAGATAGATCAAAGCCATAGTGAATACTCTGCTTTCAAAGGATAAAAATCGACCATGCTATCACATTTTAGGAAGAACATTCTATTTGACTCAAGCTCTGCCCTCCCCAGAACAGTTGAATAAGATTCAGAAGGTTGGAATTACAGAGCTTGTGTTGGAAAATTTTAAATTACGGCCATGCTTGTTTCTTATGACATGTCACACTGTGTGTGGATTGGTTCCTTGCTAGTTCGTGGCTAGGAAAATCGTTAAGACATCCAAACGCTGAGCCATTTATACACCTGGGAGTATTTTTTTGCTACGTCAGATAATGCAGGCATTTTTCTACAACAAATGATGAGGCAAATCAACTCAGAACCTACAGCCATTCACGAAATGATTGGGAGGCTTCTGTTCTGCATAATCTTTAAGTGCGGGCTCAACACTCACCCTCTTGCGGTCTCCTCCACTGCCCTAAGACTTGGGTCAGGCTCACACGATCTCTGCCCTCCGCTCTTTTAGAGTAGCCTTGTTTATCCCTCTCTGTCTCACTCCACCTTTAGTGGAAAAAAAATACTGAAAGAGAAGCTGCTGCCGCGCAAAGTAAATCTAAGGAGCATGCAAAGATGATCAGGTCTGGCTTGAGAACGCATAGGCCCCACTAGGGACTGCACTGTCACACTGAGAAGAGGGGTGGCTCTGGGAGCCGTGACGCTTAGGAGTGGCCGAGAGAAACAGGAGGAAATGGAGGGCAGCGTGCGTTCTTGCATTTAAAAAAATATTGTGCTATGATGTTACAGATTTGGACATTTTCCCCTTAGTTTTGGTTTGAGTTTTGCTTTTTAAAATTAAGTCTCCCTTTTGGATTATACACATTGCGTTCTTTAATTATCTGTGAAATAGCAAAGATCCTTTTGCTATTTCTGGAAGCATTTGCTGTTAAAAACAGCCTTCCTCCACATTTTCATAGGTCGAATGGCAAGGAGAGTTTTTAAATACCATAGCAAAAATATTAAAAGGCAGAAAGATATAGAAGAAAATGTTTGCAGAGTGGGGGTGGGGGTGGGGGAATGTAGTGCAGCTGTTTCCCTTTACAATTTAGCGCAATTCTTCCTTCGCCAAACCTTGGATCTTGTCAGCATGGACTGCACGCGGAGCATTTGTGATTACTCAGATTTCCCCACATTGGAATGCCCTGCTCCAAGACGACGCTTGGAGCAGATGGATGAGAATCATTGTCAGTAGACAATGGAACATGCTATGTTGCATCACAGTGTTTGCTTACACCTGCTCTGCTCTAAGAGGAGAGTTCACTCTTCTGCAACTCCTGTGTCAAGCCTAGAGCCCGTGTCCACAGGTCAGGCCCCCTTTGGTTTGCCTCCGTTCCTCCTCTGGCCCTTACTTCTTTTCTCTCCCTCACTGATAATCAAATGCCTGTGTACCTGAGCGACTCCACTGCACTTGTCTTCCTGGGCTGCACAGTTGGTGAATTCCTCCATAATAGTTAAATTATTGATGAAATAACTTGAAGGATGGTCACTGAGTCCGCCAAACGCCTCTTCGTATTGACTACCTTCTCACATCCCCCTGTGCCTCTGGGGTTTGTCCCTTCTTCTCTGTCCCTCTCTTGGCTGTCACATAGCGTTTCTTTCTGAAGTGTCTACAATCTCCAATTTCATCTTCTTATTTCACTAAGAGAATAAAAGAATCAGGGCCGGTGAGGTGGTTCCGTGGTCTTAAGCGCCTGCTTAGGCAAGCTCAAGCAACCGCAGGGACCATGGCTGGACTCACAGCACCACATGCTGTGCCAGCCCCCACCCAAGGGCAGGCTGAGCGGGCCAAATATAAAGAATGAGAACGGCTATTCCAGAGCCTCCATCACAGTCCCTATGTCACCTGCAAATGAGCCCGCTGACCCCTCCTTTCGGTGTGGACCATCGACCCCTGCCTTTAAATGAGACAATGCACTATTGTGTGCATTATACCCCATAACATTTTGCCCAGCCAAGATCAAACCTCCAGAAATTCTTTTTTTTCCCATATACTATCATTTAGCTTTTGCTCTACTAATTTTTTTTTCCAGCAAAGTAATGCTATTTCCCCCTCTTCAAAAATTACATTAAAAAAATCTCTTCCCTTTCTCCTGCTTTTCTGTTAAGAAAGTCTTCACTGGGCTGGAGCAATAGCTGGGTGTTCTAACTGCCTCCCTGGCAAGTGCAAGGATCTGGGTTCTTACCCAGAACTGCATGCTCTGCTGACCCCAGAAACATGAGCACGCGGTGCTGGTCACCAAAACCAGGCGTGGTGGCACACATCTGTAATCCCAGCACGGGGGAGGCTGAGACAGGAGGATCACTATGTGTTCAAGCTTCGTAGCAAGACCCTGTACCCCCCCAAAAAAATTATTCATTGCTCTATTTCCTGTCCCTGTGTTTTGCAAATCCATTACACTCACAGTCCCATTGCATTACTCCAAGCAGAACGTCAATTCTCCTGCCAGGAGAACTGGAGCTGTCATGGCTTCCCTCCCATTCCGCGGGGCATTCTTTCTTCCTTCACTTTTACGTTTTATCTTACTTTCATAAGGTGTAATAAGACTTGGGTATTTCAGGGCTTTCACACCGCCGTTTCTCTATCTACATTACTGAGTGGTGATTTTTCAAATACCAAGTTTGCACTGCAAACACATCAGTGTATATCCTTAGTCTAGACCTCTTCTCTGAAAGCTAGACTCCAGTACACGAGTGTCAACTCAAATTGCTCACTTGGATATTTGTTTTAAATCTCAAGCTTACTGTCCCTAAAACGAGCTTACGACATCCCTGCCCCAATAGCATCTTTTTCTACACAGTCTTTTACATCTTGGCAACTCTCCCATTGTTCAAGCCGAATGTCTTGAAGTTATTGCCAACTCATCATTTCTCCCATACTTTACAGATAAACCATACAAATGGGCACTCGGCTCAGACTTCAGAGTTTATTTAGAGCCTGGACCACTCTTGTGCACTCTCATTCAGGCCCAGAAGCCATCATCTTTTCCTGGAATACTCTCTAATTTCCTAAATGATACTTCTTCCTTTGTCTGTATGTAGTAGCTTTCATGAACTTGTGTGTAAATAAGCTTTATCAGGCATTTTTTTTTTTTTTTCAGTACCTGGGATTGGACTCAGGATCTTGTGTTTGCCAGGCAAGTGCTTATTCTACTGAGGTATCTGCCCGGCCCCCAGACAGTAGCTTTTCATGTATTTTATTTGCTACTTTGTCTGATGTGCTAATAAGATATCTAGCATAGAATACACAAATAAAACAGTAACTGTCCAGTGAATGAAAAAATGGTGTAAATATTGTTTAGATAGGAATAATATTTTAATTAATATTGAGTACTAGGAAGTCACACACACTTCTACTTCTCTAATTTTTAATTATGTTTCTGAAGGAAGTCAGATTAATTCTGTTCTTGTCATCAGTCTCAACTATAAAAAAATGCGGCAATTATCAGGCAGCATGAAAGCAATGTTTCAGCCGGATATTAGAATATGAGAGGTGTTCCTTAAACCAGTTTTCTTGAGGTAGGCAGGAAAAACAAAAGGAAAAACGAAACAAAAACCCAGAAGTCTCTGCACCCGAGCTCAGGAATGCTAATTTTTGATATTCAAACAGTTTGAATCCAAAGCTTACAGTAAACACACCCAGGGGAAAATTCTTTACTGCTGTGTTTGCTTTTATAGCTTTAAACACTGTGGTTTTATGCAGGAGGAAATAGATTTTTGAAATGACAATGACATGTGAAATAAAATGTGATGGAGTGATATTTCAGATCTTCCTATGTCAAATATAAACTAAATCATATTTCAAAATATGTCCTCCACTCAGTTGATAGCTCTGGCTGGGTTTTTAAAAACTACACGGGAAAGAAATAGCCTATCCACAAAACTCAGAGTCCTGGATGGGTAAATAGAAAAAAAAAATCAAGGTGAATTAATTTTGTAACAATTGACATGTTTAGCAATAAACTCACTTAATACTTCTATTTCCTCCCAGTTTTTAGTTAATTGCATTTTTTTTTCTTTTCTTGAAAACAAAGGATGATAAATTTCATGGAACACTGTATCACAAATGATCAAATAATTAAGTAGACACCAGTCTGTATGCAGTTTTTATAGTATGAATTTCTTAAATTTTAGAATACAGTACACTGCAGCTAACCCCATACTTTTCCCAAATATATGTGATAATTTAGAGAATAACTCAGGAACATGTGCTATATTAGGGACACTGATAGTCATACTATCAGAACTTGCTAAAGTACTCAATGGCATATTTCAGGTTTTAGGGTTGTTATATTGCATAATGTTGTCTTTACATTAGTTGTTTAGATTGCCAGATCTAAACATGCAAAATTAGTCCCCAGAAAATAAGAAATTAACAAGAAGAGAAAAAAATGTAAGCATTAACTGTCCCTTTCAACAATTACCCAAGCCTTCCTGTGTATACATAAACATCTTTTTCCCACCCTCCCTTCTTTCTTCTGTCTTTTTCCTCGTCCCAGTTGCTCTTTCCCATTGAATAGCTTCTTTCTCTTTCACAGTATCCAGTGTATCTTTCAGATTTTATTTACTATTCAGGCCCTTACAATAGAGAGCCAATTTGATAGTTGGACACGTAAGTCAGATGTATTTCACTTCTGAGTATGGTCTGTAGTTTCAGCCGTTTACCTGTACATGCCTGGCCTTTCTTTCTTTGATTTTCTTAAATTTATTTTAACTATTGCTCTTATTATATTTTACAATAGTTAATACATTACATAAGGTTGTCTTCGTCATAGAGGTTCAGAGTGAAAGATGTAGGCAGGATTTCTTGTCTAAACATCATTAGTACAGATCTTTCTCTTCATTGCACCAAGAGAAAGTATCTGTGTGTATAATCCAATAGTCCACAATAGTAGTGGATTATCAGCTCATCTGGCATTATTGGGGGCTGTTGACTTGAGCCTTTTACAACTCAGCATGTTGATATGGCTTTCCTTTTTATACCTCATAGTTAGGCTTTTCTGCTGGGTGATTAAGACCAAGATTAAGCAAGACCTATGTTACAAAAAATAAGTAACTTTTGTATCTAACAAGGTCAGTCAGGTCCCCTCAGGGTTTACATGGAACCATGGAAACTTTTGTCAATGTCAGCCATCTGGATGAATCACCGGAGCTTGTCTTCCTTAGAGCTGAGCAATACTCCATTGTGTAAAATACTGCATCTTTTTATCCATTTCTCAGACTTTAGATAACAGATGGCTCACTGTTATTACTGCATCCTAGTAAGTAGGCAGATACCTAAGGGTATCGGGAGCCCAAACATTAGCTGGTGAATACGTTCATAAGTACTAAATAATTTCTATCAGATCAAATTTGCCTTGGGGAGTTTATTTAAAGCAAAATTCCTTGCTCTCCCATTTAGAGTTCAAGCAGCTCTGTTTTGTCCTTCCTTATGGTGGGGACAAGAAATAAGAAAGCCAAAGCTTTCTACCCTGTGGCGACATAATCAAGAAGGAAAAACAGTGCCACAACAATGGTCGCTACGCCAGTGCTGCTAGGTGCTCCGGGACCCAGGGTCCCTAGAGATTCCATTTATTATATTTTCCCTTTCCGCCCTTTCTTCTTTTTTCCACTTTTCTTTCCCTTCTTTCTTTCTCTCTCCTTTTCTCACTGTTTTCTGTTTCTTCATTTCTGGATGTTTTGTTTTTCTTTGTTTTATTTTGTTGGGCTTTAGAGGGCTTCTGGTATGAGCAGTCTAGGGGCTATCTGGAATATTCTTGGAGATCATAAATAAGACCAGATCAGTGTTCCCTGCAAAATTTGAATGCATTTCATTTATATTTACAGTACGCACAAGGCATTAAATTTTGTGCTTCTTTCCCTCTACTTGTTCATAATTTGAAAATCCCAGTTATGCCCGGTGGACTTTTAATAGGGATTTGAAAATTAAGATGCAAAGTAATATTTATAATGGATAATATTTTGATGAAATCTAAAATAAGGGCCAGTGAGATAGCTCGGTAGACTAGGCACCTGCTTTGGTAAGCCCAGGGACCAGAGTTCGGTCCCCAGTCCTGCACACCATGCTGGCCCCACTCCTAGAGCATGCTGAGATGGTTACAGAGTCCAGGCATGGTGGAGCATGCCTGTCATCCCAGTGCCAGGGAGGATTGCTACAAGTCTGAGCTGTGTAGTGAGACTCTGTACCAAATAGATAAATGAAAGAAAAGAATAAAAGAATGTTAAAATAGTTTTAAGAGAATAAATTAGTTCTTAACGTGCTTTCTGTACATGGAGGTAAAGTACCCTGACAAGCTATAAGTGAACAGGAAGGGGTGTGGGGCCCCGCCACAGGTCACACCTGCTGATAAAGGCACATTGCAAGTTGACAGATACTCTTGTAACATTTTATTCTAAAATGGCAAACTTGGTTAGTTCTTCAGAAAATAGCCAATTTGTTGAAAAACTGTTATCTGTCATGTTCTCTCTAAAGTGATGGTTGTTTAAGTAGGATGCCCATGTTACTACTTTTCTCTCAGTTAGAATAAAAGAATAAGATAAAAGACCAAGTTAAAAATAGTTTTAACTTTTTCTCCGGGATTTCCAATCTTTCTGCTCTCCTTTTTTATTGCCCACTGCCAGAAACATCATCAAAGGATCAAAAAAATAATTTTGATTCATTCATGGCTTCAAAATTTGGGACCTGTTTACTCAATTAAAATGATGCTAGGAGTCTAAACATAGTCAACTTTCGGGAAATTCCAGAAATAACATTATAAGAGCTTTACATTGAAAGTTGCTCTAAGTAGCATGAGGAGATCTTGTGTCATCCTGTTTCAGCCGGGCTGGGAGCCAGTCATATCTAATATCTGCACGCTGAGGATGCTACCAGCCTGAGTGTTGGTTCATGGCCTTCTTGGTTGAAAGTCCAGTGTCACAGTACTAGGGCTCTTGTGTTTAAGTAACCCTTACTTTTTTTCTTACCAATGATTTCAAAGTACAAGAATAGTGGTGCTAGCAATTTCTTTATAGCTGAGTAATACTCCATGCTGTAAAACTGCCACATCCCTTTTAGCCCTTCCTCAGTCAATGGGCATTTGGGTAATTTCCAAGATTTAGCTCTGACAAATTGTGCTGCTATACACATTGGTCCACAGAGAGAGCATACTCATAAGTGAAATAAATCAGATCCGCACTTGTAAACAAAGAACCCGAAAGAATAAATAAGATCGTAAAATTATAATAGATACTGTGAGAAGGAAACAAACTACAAAGAGAAGGAACATTTGGATGAGGAAAAGGAGAAAAGAAAGAAAAAAAGGAAGGGAAATAATATGTATATGTACAGGATAGTTTGGATGACTGTACTGCTGTTATTTGCTTGTCTGCTTGTTTTGGCAGTGCCAGAGGTTGAACTCAGCACATTGCGCTTGCCAGGAAAGCACTTATTCCACTGAGATATCTCTCCAGCTTTGTGCTGCTGTTTTCTGTTGGTCTACTGAAAGGAGTAGTTAATGCTTAAATTGATCCTTTATATTTTTATATTTTTGACCAATTTTGTATGCTTTTATTTTGTCATCTGAACAAACAGCTTGAAGACAGTGATGTTCAACATAACCACTGATACATTTCTACTGTTGTGTTTAAGTGAAATTCTGTATCACTTTTATATTCTTAGTATTTTCTATATTCCTTAAAAGTAAAAAAAAATATAAAGCTTACCTACATCAATATAAACTATGATAAATACACTGTTGTGTTAACTGAATAAATAAAAAAGTTTGAATATGTCTACAGAAATTTGGGGTTCTTCCTTTATGAAATCATTGCACATGTATTTCTTTTATTAGTCAGCATCTTCTGCACTTTACATGTTTTTTATCCCTTATTTACACTTCTCTGAGAAAATTGCCAAGAAGATATAAGATGGGAAAGGTTGTTCTATCTTTATATATAAAGAAAAATATATTTAGTAAAATATTGATTAAGTAAAATTAGATTGAAAAGAAGCCAATAGGTTGGGCTTGATGTTACTATATTTTTATTTTGTGCTAAATGTGGCTGTATAACCGTTTTCTTTTGTTTTTATTAGTTATTATTTTTATGTATTATTTTAGAAGAAACAGTACAGAACAGAACTTTTTTTTTCTTAATTTTAGCATCAGGGATTGAACTCAGGACCTTGTTCTTGCCAAGTAAGTGCTGTATACTGTCAAACCATGCTTTCCCTTTCTCACCTGATTATAAGTCAAATCAGATGTGTCCAGCTTTCATATTTTTACTATTTCAACTAGAATTAAATTGATCACATTTTTTGTCTTCATGGGAATGGTGGGAAAATATATGGAATAGTAGAAAACTATATAAAGCCAATTTATGCTGTTTGAATACATCAATAAATATATATTAAATGAAAAAGAAATCAAATGCTTCTGAAATTCTGGTCATTTGGTTGAATTAATTTCAATAAGTTCTCATTCTTATTGATTTAGAAAGTTAGTAAATAATAGAGTAGAGTAGTATGATTATTAGTATGCCTCCTAATCTCTTCAGCATGTGTATGTGTGTACCCTAGAGAAGTTTTTTAACTGTAAAGTTCTGAAGCTGCTCTTTGTCCTCTACCCTCATGAGGATACTCACTCTATTAAGAAAATAGATCACAAACAACCAGGCCACAGAAATAATTCCAATAGAGTTCGATGTGGTGCCTGTCGGGAGACGGGCATCTCTGTCAATACAATGGAGAAGTAAAGATGCAAGAAGTAGGATAACTGTACCTTTCTGTACTTTGCATAAAAAGGCCATTAGCTTTTATCCCTGTCTCTAGATGTTCAGCAACTCTTCAGAAGGATGTGCTTGGGCTTGATGTGTGGGAGCAGGGAATGGAAGTGTCCCTATAATTGCTGAGGGGCTCAGTCTCACGCTACAATTATGCAACAGATGTGTAGTAAGAGTACTCATGAGACCTATAGCTTGTATGACACAAAGCACTTTCCAGCTTAGTTAAATTTTGCAATTAATAAACATAATGAATGTCATAAATACTCTCTCCTACATTAACATTAGTTCAAATCTTTCATTATAAAATACCATGCACATCTAAATTTCACATAATTAGATTGGCTTATCAATCTATTTTTTCCCAATTATATAACACAATAATGAATGAGATGTAATGGGAAGCTGCTAGGACATATTTTTCTAGCTTTCCAAAATCTTTATTTGCATATTCTAATTGGAAATTTATTAGTATTAAATACATAAGGAAATTAACTGTAGCTTAATCTCATAAAATTTATCATAGCAATCCTCTAATACATTGCTTTGATATATATGATTTTTAGCAGTTTAGTGTTAAAGTAATAGCTAGAAGACAACGTTCATTCCAAGTAGATGCCTTTCTCCACTCATACACTCACCTTGTTATATTTAAAATGTTATCATTCTGAATAATCATTGCTTTCTAGAACTTTCTAACTACTGTATTTCTCTACAGGAACCTTTTCTACTTCCCTCTTTGAGAGGAGCTCTCTAAATATCATACCTTTCCCAAATCTAGTTTCTAGAAGGCAGAGGCAAGAAAAAAAATTCTCACTATTGGTAGGAAGATAAAGTTGCACATCAATTAGGGAAAGCAATAGGGAGACCCTTCAAAAATTTAAAAATAGAACTACCATCTGATCTATCAGTTCCACCACTGGATGTATATGCAAAGGAGATGACATCATCATATCATAAAGGTACTTAGATCAATATGCTTATTATAACGCTACACATAATGCCGAAACTATGAGATCTTTTCAGATGGCCTCCAGTGGATGAAAGGAAAAGGTGAGATTCAAGCCAGGGAAATGGAACAAAACACTGTTCAGGAATAAAAAGAATAAAATCCCATTATTTGCAAAACACAGAGGAAACTGGCGGTCATCATACTGAGCAAAGCAATCCAGACAGAAAAAAAATATTATCACACGTTCTCAGTTATGTGTGGAAGCAAAAAACCTGATGGATGTAGAAATGTGGGGGGAAGAAGAGGACTGAGAAACTTTCACCAACGGGCACTTGTTGTAGCTTGTGTTGAGATGTGCACTCAAAGCCTCATGCAGTTGTGGGTGGAGGTTTTTCAGAGGTGGTTGGATCTAGATTGTGTGCGAAGCTGGGACTGATTGATTGTGAAATGCTAGGATCAAGAGCACTACTATTAGGGTATGAATGCTTCGCCCCCCATGTAGCCTGCATAAGAGAGAAGGGATAGAAAGAGCTGTGGTTGTTCCTTTTCTTTTTTTCTGTATTTTAGGACAGGGTCTACTAGGTCTACAGGGTCTCACTATGGGGACTGGACATGTAGTGATTCTCCTGTTTTCAGCATCCCAAGTGCTGGGATTACAGGTGTGCATCACCACACTCAGTCTCCATCACCATCGCTGAGTGCCCTGGGCATGGGGCCAGCACCACATGCTGGGAACCAAATCCTGATTGCTGTGCTCTGCCTAAGCAAGTGCTTTAGTCCCCTGAGCTATTAAGCCAGCCCTGCAGTTGTTCTTTGTTGCTTTGCTGCCTTCTGCCTGCCGTGAGCGGTTTCTCCCCCATGACACCTGTCGACCACACCACCTTGCCTTAGAGCTAGTCTATTATGGAGTGAAACCTCTACAAATTGTGAGCTAAATAAGCTTTTGCTACTTTGACTTTGGGTGTTGGGAATTTTGTCTCAGCAACAAGAGAGATAACTAGGATGTAAGTTGGTACCAGAGAGATGGGGCTACTGCTGATTGTTCCTGACTGCATGGCTTAGGAGTCTTTGGAGCTGGCTTGTGGGAAGGTGGGACTGTTAAAAAGGTTTGAAGATGCAGGCTGGGGGCCTGGCGGGATGGCTCAGTGGTCTAAAGCGCCTGCTTGGGAAAACTTGGGCGGCTTCAGGGATCGCGGTTCGATCCCCGGCACCACATGCTGCACCAGCCCTGCCCTCGGGGTGGGCTGAGCCGGCCATAAAAATGAGTGAATAAACAAACAAAGGTTCTGAAACAAGAAAAAAATAAAATAAATAAAATTAAAAAAAGAAAAAGAAAAAGAAATTCTACCTAGAAAAAAAAAAAAAAAAAAAAAAAAAAAAAAAAAAAAAAAAAAAAAAAAAAAAAAAAAAAAAAAAAAAAAAAAAAAAAAAAAAAAAAAGATGCAGGCTGGCAAAGTAGAACTGGAACAGCTGAGGCCGTACTGTATAGGAGAGTCTGTTTAGAGTTCAGAAGACCAAAGTGCTGATAGAAAGGCTATGAGTACCGAGCAGGTTCAAGAGATTTCTGCTGGGAAGAAGGACTGCACTGTTTGGGGGACTCCAGGAAATACGTGTTTTGCCATGGCAGAAAATTTGTCTGTGTCCAGAAACATTTCATGAGCCTCAGATTAAGGATGTCATAGTAATTCATCTTGCAGAAGAAATTTCAGGATAGTCTATTAGTGAGGTTGTGGCATGGCTACGATTGGGGGCTTTTAGGCAGGTTCATGTTGAGAACTGTCTTAGTTACTTTTTACCTGACACCCAAAATGAAGGAAAGAAAGGTTTATTTAGCTCACAGTTAATGAAGGCTTCAGTCCATATTTGGCAGGCCTAAGGATGAGTGGAACAGGGCAGAGAGCATCCAGTTCATGGTGGCAGAACAGCAACAATCACGACAGAGGCAACAGAACAACCAGAGGAGCAGAGAGCAACAGTACTAGTCTGTCTCTCTGTCTCTCTTTATATTATATTCAGGCTGTTCACCTCAGCCTATCCACCTCCGGCTACACCCATAATCGCAGAAGTACTCAGACCATAATCCCATCAGTACTAAAAAAAATTAATCCTAGTGGATCATGAGTCAAGTCGCAAACTCTAGAAGTCCCCACCCCATGATGGCATGAGGCTTTAGGGGGACAGCTAGGCATAATCCATAACAAGAACCAAGGATAAAAACCTCAGCAGAATGACTTAAAATGTTTTAATTTGTTTTGGCCAGAATGGTAGCTCTACTATAGCTATGGACTGCAAAGATAAAGCAGGTAAGATGTTGATTACTGAGAAGGAAAAGGAAGGAGAGCAGAAAAATCCCAGCCTCCCACGTGCTGGGCTTACAAGTGCACACCACCGTGCCCAGGCTTAATCATCATCTCAGTGTGCCCCGGAGGCAGGGCCAACACAGCGCTCTGGGGAGCAAATCCCAGTCCCTGTGTCTACGTAAGCAGGGGTTTTAATCTGCTGAGCTATCTGTCAGACCCAATTCTGAATTGTTAAATAGTTCATAGGTAAACTACTAAAAGAATCTATGATAGATTTCAAAATGCTTAGATAAGTATAGGATTCCCATCATGAATAATGTCTAAAGTTTGAAGAAATGAAAGCACTGTTGGGTTATTATACACTGCATGCATGTATTGATTCGTCATAATGCACCCCATAAAAACACACAAAACCCATGTCTTAAAAAGGAGAATAAAGTTTTGTTGAGAAGATAGTTTCTTTCTCAGATCATCAGGTGATAATTTTCAAGCAGTAAATTATAATGACTCAGAAAAATTTTATTAGGTCACCTCTTCATGTCAGAAAAAGGTAAACCAGAGAAGACTGGTACTTTGAAGAAGAGTGCTCACGTGGGACACTCTGGGGATGGGAAAATAAAATTTCTCTTGTCTGTAACCTTCCCTGACATGAGGGATATGGTTGAAGGAAACTCTAGCCTTTGGACTGCAGGGATCAATATATGGACCTCTGTATGTGTAGCAGCACACTGGCCTCCTGAGGCAGACTGCACTATTTCACCAAAGAATGGCTGACCCAGACATTGAAAGAAGGTACCACCCAGACATAACGGGAAGTCCTAAGCATCACAGAGTTGCCCAAGAACTTCTTTATCATACTTGGATTCATAGTGTGCTTCCAAATGCAGTTTATTGCTATGAAAATTAAATGAAGCAAGAAAAACTGGAAACAGTTGAACATATCATCTGAAGTCTCTGATCTGATCCAGAAGGAACTTTCGCTTTTACCCCTGTGTGATAGGCATGCTAAAACCTAGAACTAACATTCTTCTGTGGCCCAGAATAGATTTTTCAACAATTCCAACCAAATCAAATAATATGGCAGTGGTGTTGCTGTTGAGTATGACCTATTTTTGTAGCCTGCTGAGTATATTCCATGAAAAAAGCACAAACAGCGTCTTAGCCTGCTTGACCCTGCTATACCAGATTGCTTGAGTCTAAGAATGTTGTCTTGTGCTGAAGGTTGCAAAACCTAAAATCAAGGAGGAAGCCTCAGGCAAGGGCTTTCTTATTGTGTCATCAGATGGCAGAGAGCAGGAAGTCAAAAAGGCAAAGGGGACTAAATTTCACCCCTTAATAACAGTGGGATTAATCTTATCCACCATGGTAAATTACATGGCCCTGTTTCTTCCCAGGAATCTCCCCTCCCAACACTATAATGGTAACCAGATTTCAACATGAGTTTTTGAGGAGATTGTAAAGCATTGCAACAAGATAGGAGAACACTTCCAATATGCTTTTATGTTATGAATTACATATATTATTAACTGACATATGTACTATTTATTAAGCATTTTATAATACATACTAAATTATGTAAAGAAAAGGACACAAAGAAGCGGGGAGAGAAAGAGAGGGAAGTTAGAAGGAGAGGCAGAGATGGGGTGGAGAGAAAGAGAGAGAGACAGACAGACAGACAGACAGAGATCAGAATCACATGACAACTTCTTTAGATGTCCCCTTACTTAGATTTTGGATTTTCCCTGTGCATGGCTCAGCTTTATCCAGTAGACAGTAGTAGCTACAGCATGGCAATGCTTCTGTATAAGTGGTAAATAGTCACTGTTCAGGTCCCTTGAATCAACTCCCAGGATGCACTTGCCCACTGATCTGGGCCCTCCCCACTGTGTCCACATCTCAGCAATATCTGGAGACACCCAGGTTTTGCGTTAGCACTTAGACTAGCATCTGCTCTCCTTGCGTAGGCAAGTGCCCACACATACTGCTGGTAGAGTGTTTTAAATACTTCTCTGTATGTGACTTGACTGGCTTGATTAAAACAATCATCACTGGACTGGTGAAACATCTTAGTTGTGGCACATTTGCCTGGAGTGTGAGGGGCACTGGATTCCATCCCCAGTGCTGCGAAAACAAACAGGCAAACTACTGGCACCGAGGAAAATGGAATATAATCTGTTATAATCTTGGCCCTTTAGAAACACCATAGTTACAACACAAGCATACAGAGTAGCTCCTACACTTGCAAATGATCATGAAGGGATAAGAGCAGGATGATCAGGGACCTCATAACACCTGTGCCTTCTCCCTCCTCCTCACACCCCCTTCCACTTCCTTCCAGCAGAAACTGGAGGGACTTGCCGTGCCAGTTGCTTTTCCTCGCCTTTGCAGTTCTGAAGGGATATCCATAGCATACACTGCTATTCGGATCATAATCACGAAAAGCGACTGAGCTGGAGACTTGAGCGAAGACGTTGCTTGTGTTGGCAGTGCCTATGCTAAAACCCAGTGAAGATACAGGTTGCAGAACCCAGCCTCCGGCAGAGAGGAAAGGCTGTGACTTAGGAGCCGTGATGAGTGGAATTGCTCAAGCATGACATTCCACACAGCAGATTTCCTCACCACAACGCAAGAAAACATGTTTTCAACCTTTTACTCTGTGTGATTTATCTCGGGTCCATTTGTAGTACCGATTTTATATTTGGGGTCCACTTCTAATAAGTTATGCTTTGATGTATTATGACCTGGGCCTTAGAATTAAGGGATTCTGAAAGCAGCTAATGTAAATCTAGAGTAAACAACACAGTTTCAAAGTAATATATGAGAGCGTGTGTTGAAGCCACAGAACCATGGTTTCAGACCACAGAGGGGGAACGTAGGACTCGAAGAATTTTTATTGGTTTCTTAGTTCCAGGGAAATTTGCTCCAAGAGCACATTTAAATGCCTTCTTTCAGTTATCTTTCGATTTTAGCTTATAGGAAAGAGTTTCCAAGAAAACTTTGACTTTTTTCTTATTTTCTGATTATTGGCTTGTTTCTCTGTGGAGAGACTGAAACCAGGGAAAATCAAAATGCAAGCATGACCTAGGTGGTTAGCAGAATACTTCCTTCATGTGTGATATTACAGAAATGGATGTTCCTGGATGGAAACCATACAGGGTCTTTATTATATTTCTGAAAACATTTGTTCCCTTAATTATGTTTTGTAGCGAGCTTTTCCCCTAAATCTTTCAGATAATGGATCACACTGTAAGATGTCACCTCAAGTTATCACACTCATATATCATCACTTCGCTCTTCACCGTGAAACTGATAAAAATGGATCAGTCACCAGAGAAGGAATGACAAGCTCTTATTAAAGCCAGACATACCACACACTTCTTTCGAAACCTCCTCTAAGGTGGGTACACCAGTTGGAAGCAGTTTGCAGTGTAGTTTTCAAAGGCTTCTATTTAATCATGGCAAGCTTCAGTGTGCAGCGTTGTTTGGCCTTATGGTTTTCTGAAGAAATGTTTCAAGCTTCTTTTATTTATTTTTTTCATAAGCTCATTAAGCCCAAACTCTGCTTTCGGTTTTTCTGGGAATTCACTTCGGTGTTGCAGATAGAATCCATCCCACCCTCACATACAAGTAGTAAAATATATGTGTTTTTAATTGCTCTTTAAATTTCATAAACCAAAATAACATATGGTTGTTTACAAAGATCTAATTAGCACATTTACCTAAATATGCTTTCATGGTTCTAAAGACATTAAAATTAAAATGCAAATTACAAGATGGGTAGGAAAAGCAAGGGAGAATAATTTTAACCAATGTGCTTCCAGCCAAATGGTTCCCCTTTTTCTTAGCTTCCCAGGTTTTAGACTTTGCCCCAAAGAAGGAGACAGAACTTCTATCTCCAAGTCAGCAGCGTCCGTCTGAAGTTCCTTAAGACAACATTGTCAATGCCAATGTTTTTAGAAGTCATATTTTACTGTAGCAACGAATCAACTCAGAAATCCTGGTATTGACAAATACTGTAAAAGATATCAATATCAAAGAGAATAAGAATTAAGGAAAAAAGAAGGTGTAGTTATTAGTAGAATAATAGCAGAATAATAGTACCCCTAACATTCTTTTGGGCTTTCACAGAGAGCAAACTGGTCAAGCAATGGCCGTGACTCATCCAGATGGCTGACACTGACAACAGTTCTACAAAGCACTGTACACGGTTTCAAAGTAAATCCTGAGGGGATTTGACTGACCTAAAGGTACAAAAGTTACATGTTTTGTTATACAAGTCTTGCTTTAACTTGCCCCTAACCACCCAGCAGAAAAGTTTAACCACAAGCCAATGTAAAGCTAGATTAGTATGCTGTGCTGTAATAGGCTTAAACAACAGCTTCCATCATTGCCAGTTTTGCCAATAAACCACTGCAATTATGGAACACTGGATTATGCATACAACTATTTTCTCTTAGTTCAGTGAGAAGAAATTTTTTTGTACCAATAATGATTAGAAAAATTATCATGTCTATACCCTATGCTCTGTATAACTACTAGGAGGACAACAATATGCATTGTATCAAATACTGGGAATGTACTACTAACGTGTTTTGAAACTGTCACATTGTTATTTCTTATTAAATGTGATAAAAAAGAAAAAAAACAAAAATAAAAACAATTTAACCGTTCTGATAAAAATAATGCTAAAAATATGTATGTATATAATTATACATATTAACATATATTTAATAATATTTACTAATATATACTAATACTGCTACTAATACTTGAGTGGATCCATGCAAAAGGATATTGTGGAGAAAATGCATTTTAGAACATATATATGTATATATGTAGATATATATATATATATATATATATATATATATATTTTTTTTTTTTTTTTCATTTATGTATTTGGTCCAGGGTGTCACTATGCAGCCTGAACTCCCTCCCCAACGCTGGGGTTACAGGCATGCACCCCCACTCCCATACTGGGTTGCCTGCTCAGCACACCCTTGGGAAAGGGGCCAGTATGGCATTTGGGACCTGGAATAAAACCCTGGTTGCTGCACTGAAAATGTAACTTGGGAAAGACTATTGGGAAAGATGCCTACAAGGCCAGAAGGAATGTCAGGATCTGGGTTTCTACACATTGGTAGAAGGCTTACAGAGCATCTCAGCATGGGACATCTCTAAATAATAGGGTTCAGAGTAAGTTAGAAGGAACTACAGTTTGTGGAGAAAACTATGTAGGGGGGAGGATGTGGTATACATTTTTGCAATACATGAGAGGACTGAAATTTGTAAACCACGAGCCAAAATAAATCTCTCCTTCTGTAAATTGTGGGCAGTGAGTGTTTTGTTTCACTGAGGAAGAAAGTGACTAAAGGAGCCCTTCATCCATATCTCACACAGGATACACACAGCTGACGCGGTTATCCAAATGTCATTATTTAATAAGAGGGGAGATCCATGCTTGCTCTGAGGGGTGCGCTTCAGTGCAGGTGGAAGAACAAGGCTTCCGGAGCAAATTTGTCCAGCTCCCGAGACAGCTTTCAAGCCCTCATTCTGAGCTGACTTGTGTCAAACCCTACGGGTGGTGCTGGCATGGCATGTGGTGCGAGGGGTCAAATCACGCTCCCTGAAGCTTGCCTACACTTGCCTAAGCAGGCCTGTTAGTATGCTGAGCTATCTCACCGGCCTGATAGTTACTTTTTGTGATTAAAGTACTACTAATTCCTATTGATTTATTGAAACAAAGAGTTAAAGTTTAATTGCTTGATTAGCCTTGCATATCCATATCTGCTATATGTGATGAAAACCATAATATAACAACCATTGTTAGTTTCCCATTCGTGGTTTGAAATTCTGCATCGTGTTTATTATTTTATGCTACTTCGTTTCTGTCTTTTTTTGTTGTTTGTTTCTTTTTCTTTAAAAAAAATAAAAGAATGAATAAAAAAGTAGACTGTTTTAGGGAGGCCAGAACTCTGGCAGAATCGTACTTCTGGTTATGCCTGTGCAGTCTTTGCGGAGGCAATAATTCTTAAATTAGTCTATCTAGTAAAGACAGTCCCTGTTGTCAGAGTATCTTCCTCCCGTGGAAGGACTGGATAAAAAGGAAAAGAAGAGGAAAGGTAAATTCTCTTATATTCAACCTGAACCATCCATGGTTTCCTCCCTAAGGCCTCTGCATTTTGTTTTAAGCACCTACTGTACAGGGTGTAGAAATATTTTTTTTTCTTTTGGTGTCTCAGAAAACCTCAATTAATATATTTCAGCGCTGGAGAAAGAAACTTTCTTTGACGCTAATTTTTTCTAGGTATCACTAAATTAAGGTTCTCGACATTAAACACCCCAAATTCAGGGTAGACCCTAAACACCATTACACTTGTCCTGATGAGAAAAAATTCTATGCAAGACACAGAGGAAGACGCTTGGTCAGGACTGAAGCAGAGGGCAAAGAAGCATCATCACAAGGATGGAATTTGAGGGCCACCAGAAGAGCGGGACAGGTTTCTGCCCTAGAAGCGGAGGAAGGGTGGACCTGCCGGCACCTTGATAGTGAACTTGCGGCTTCTAGAACTGTGAGGAGATAAATTCCTGTTTTAAAAAATACAATTGTGACCCTAAGTTGTGGCAGTCTAAGAAATTAATGCATCCCGGTGGGGTGAACATCTAACATAAACAAGTGATGGGAAAGTAGGAAGAAAACAGCCAATCAGGTACATTTTATACTTATGTTCTGTAATTAAAAAACTCTTCAAAGAATAAAATGGAATTTTTATAAACTATTAATCAGAATATTTCAGGTCTTATGAGGAAAAATATTACCTTACTTTACTTGGAGAAAAATGATAACCCATAATTTATAGTGTGATAGGGAATGAATTTACAGATAAGTTTCAACTACGAATACATATTTCTTTAAATCTTATCAAGATGAAGATAATTACTTGAACTGTATGACATTTAAACAGCCATGTAGAATGTTTTCTCAAGGTTCTGTTTACTAATAACTCAAAATCTCAGCAAGGTATCCTGAAATGCTACTTACAATTCTCTCTCTATAATATTGTATCCTTCCACTGCTCATTTTCTTTTTTTACCATACAACGAGCGCTTTCTTTTTAAGGCAAGACTCTAATACCATGTCTTTTCATTGCCTGCAGTTTAAAACATTTTCAGAGGCAGAAACTACCATAATAGCAGTTTGCAAATTAAGTGGTTTGTAAATCTTAAACTGCAATTTTCTCCTAAAGAAAATAACAACTAAAAAAAAAAAAAAATGTTCTCTAAGGAGAGATGAAACTGGAAAGTCTTTTATTCGGCATTCAGATGTAGCTGGATATGTTTTCAACAGCAGCAAAAAAATCCTCCTTGTAAGGAGCCCCCCACTTTCCCACCAAAATCTCTTCTTCCCCATTATCTGAGCTCAGCGGGATTAGCACTTAGGCACTCAGGATAGCTGCATTACTCATGCATGTAATTTTACTTTGAAATTTCCTTCAAACTAGAGGTAAAGAGCTATACCTGCATTGCACTGCTTGTTTATTATACCTCTTTCAAACAGGCAACAAAGCTAACGATGTGCCATTCACATGTAATGCTGTTGACACACAGTTTTGGCACCAGGGTTATTATTTTTTTATTTCACAAAGCTGAAAAATTTTAATAGCTTCCACTGATTATGATCTCATTGAACATGTGCTGAAAACTCTTTCACTCCGAACGATCATTTAACAAGGCAGCTTTTGCCTACTATCGCTTCAGAAAAGTTCCACCAATTTGTCTATGATTCACTTACACTGACGTTGTTAACAGCAAACACGGTCTTATTCTGGTTGGTTTGCATCTAGAAAGTGACTGTGGTTCACTCCAGGGCCGGTCATTCTTCCCACGTATCTTCTGGAACTGTGGCGAGCATCCCCCTAGCGCCAGCAGCAGCGAAAGATTTAATTTAGTGTCCAGTGGAGCTAAGGAAAGCAGACGGTGGAAGGAAGGAGCAGAGAACAGGAGATTCTCCACAGGGTAGGAGAATAATGAGGGGTTTTTAGATGTAAGTTTAAATTTTTGGCTTGTCTAGCAAGGAGGCAGCGTGATGGAGTGGAAAGAGGTTGAGCTTAGGGTGTCTTTGGGTTGACTCCTAAGTACTGATCTGCCCTCTCCACGGGACAATTCCTGCCCGTCTCTGAGCTGCAGTTATTACATGGCTGGAAAATGAGAGCAAAGGTGTTGTTGGAATTAAATAAGATAATGTATGCAGTAGATAGCGCAGCACGCAGAACATGAATAATAATGTTGCATAGTAATTACCTCCAACTAGCTCAAGTACTCTGGCTTTGCGTCTCTCTTTTCAAAACGACAAACCCAGCAGCACAACTACAGAATCGTATCCGAGTAGTGGGCTGTATAAATCAGACCTGATGCAATAAGGGATTTACGGAAGGAGAGGAATTTAAATGACTTCGCCCACCTGTTTTGCTTTGGTTGTACCGCTGGGTGGTGCTCAATGGGCGGTGGCGTGGAATGGAAATTTCCTTCCTATTCTGTTTTCAGGACGTGTAGGGGAGAGACAGGGCTGGCTGGAGGGATGGCTGCTGTTCATTATCATGAGGTCAACCCTGGTAACGTTGGGTGGCATGGAAGTACGTTTTTGATTTTGTGAATCCAGGATCACACTTGGCTTTGGGTCCCCCTTGATTCCAGCGGCCACCAAATCAAAGCCTTGAGGCTTTATATATATATGAGAACAGCACATTGTGAAGGATCAAATGAAAGAAAAACTCAGTGCAATGGAGAATGGTCTTGTGAATTTTTAGCCATGGTGGTGCTTTTGAACAAAGGCAAGAGCTGCAGCGAATATACAAAAGCTGACCGGAACAACTTCGTCAAAGTGGGACAGTGGGGTTTTGAAGTCTGTAGAACCTCTACAACTGTGGCATGTCCAGGGCCTGCATTGGAACAAGGACAGAGCCAGAGAAACAAAAGGAAGGCTCCCTGAATTATTGTCTTATTCTTTGCTCCAGAGGTCACTGAATCCTTGAAGTCCTACCGTAGTGTTTGCTGAGAATGTGGGCCAAATTTCCCCAAGAAATACTTTCTGAACATTGCGAATCTTCTTTTTAATATGCTGGAATTTCAAAGCAAGGCTAAAGCTTTGTTTTCCACCAGGCTATGGTAATTGGGCGTCTTTTTCTGTCACTTTACTTTTTATTGTGCTATTTTACTAACCTTAACAGAATCAGACTTAGGCAGTTTAACTGTAGTTGAACAGCTACATTATTTGTAGTGGTGCTTTTGGGCATCTGGGTGTCAGGAATGTGGTGAGAACTGTATATTTCTATAACATAATTAACACATGGCTATACTATGACACTGGTTTCCCATGGTAGGGAGTGAGGAGAGGACATGTCAACTTAACTTAGCCACCATGTTAAGGGTCTTTTCTGTCAATGATTTTATTCAGCTATTTTAAGGTGACTTATTGTTTCATTCCTTAGAGTGTGCAAATCCACATGTGCTTCAGACTGTTATGTAACTTGCTAATTAACTCACTACAAAGAGAGGCCCAGGATCCCCACTGGGGGAGACTAGAGACTCTTCTTGGTATGTTATCACAGTATCCACTGACACTAAAAGAAGAAGCGAAGTCTGTACAAAGCATCCTGTCAGTGGGAGTTGCTGCAGCTCAGTGGGAGAGCTGATACATAGTGGCCTACTTGTTGCAGGGCCCTCTCATTTGGATTTGTCTGGTATTTTGGGGTGGATAATGCCACAAGAGCAAATTAATGGGTGAAGGATCAACTTTGATGGCAGAGTTCTTGTCATTTCTTAAAAAAATTTCTGGCTTGTGGTCCATCCATCATGTCACAATGAATACTAGTTTCCTCATGGCATTGGAAACAGCTTGTAGGGCATCTTATATCTTCCTTGCTTGAAGAATATTCTAAATGTTTATTAGGAGATCTAAAGAAAGTCAGCCTAGTTATTTTGGTCAGTAATTTTCTTTACTCAGAGGAATGTCACTGGACAGTAACTTTTCACTGCTGTGTACTTTGAAAAATGGAGCCTTTGATGATTTTGCTGGGGTAGGGCAGGTTTTTCAGTAGTTGTTCAGGACCAAGTATATAGCTATAAGGTACAGTATCTGGCTGGCAAGCATGACTGACACTGTGAATTCAATTCCTGATACTAAAATAAACAAATTCAATCATCATTTGGAGAGCTCTGGTCTCCCAGGGGGTCAGGTAAGTTCTGCCCCAGACCTGCTCACATTGCAAGGGGAACAAGGGCCTGTTGGCCATTTGCACACCTGTACAGTAGGAGAAGAACCTCGGGCCTTCTCTTACCACTCGTGCCATGTATTCTAGATACAGGAAGAACTAGATACAGGGTCTCACTACTAGATCAGACTTGTAGTGATCTGCTTGTGCACAGCCTCCCAAGAGCTGGGATTACAGGCAAGCACCACCATGCCCAGTCTCAATTGCTATCTCTGTGTCCTGGAGGGCGGGGCCAGCATGGCAGGTACAGGGATCGAGCCCAGGCCCCTTTGCCTACTTGAAGGTGCTTTAATCAACTGGGCTAGCCCCAAAATTTTCTAGTGAATTCTATTCAATGAAGTAGCTGAATGTGACAAAGCCTTGTTTTGCATGCCAGTACAATAACAGAAGTCTAATAAACGAATACACAAGGTGTTATTGTCATCTCCAGGTGGTAGATTTCAGGTAAATTGTAAATACATATCTTCTACTTTACTTTGCTCAATTTAATATCTTTTCTTTAGTTTGAATTTTCTGTGTTTTCCCTATCGTTAACATATGAATTTTGTTGTGAAATATAGCTAATGTTAAGGGCTGGTGAGATAGCTTAGTTGACTAAGTGGCTGTTTTGGCAAGCACAGGGACCAGGGTTCAGTCCCTGGTCCTACATGACATGCGGGCCCTGCCTTTGAGCACACTGAGCCAGCCAGTGAGCCGGGTGTGGTAGGCCACGCCTATAATCCCAGGGCAAGGGAGGCTGAAATCAGGAGGATCACTGTGAGCCTAAGCTGTATAGGGAGACCCTGTACTAAATACATTATAAAAAAGGCTAAGATGACTACACAGTCCTGGGAATGACACCGATGTTGCAAACACTATTAACTGTTGATGTAGGAAAGGCAACAGTGCCCTTATAACCTCCTAACGGTGATGTAAATTAGATCTAAACGTCTGTATCTGTGCCTGTAGCCATAGGCCGACTCCTACCCTACTATATCCTACCCTACGCTACCCCTACATCAACATCTGTATCTAAATCTGTATCTGTGCCTCTCTGTCTATCTTGGTCTGTGTCTGGGTCTCTGTCTCTATCTCACCTCTGTCTCTGTCTCCATATCTGTTTCTATTTCTATTTATATTTTGATGGTTCTTTTTCAGTTTTCATGGAACTATACAAGAAAATGTTTATTGCAGGTTTTCTCTTCTAAACTTCAAATAAACCAGATGTCCATCCAGAGGAGGAAAAGCGAAGATGAATTGCAGTCCACTTGCCTATACGGCACTGCAATGAACTCGCTTCCACCACCGACCTTCGGACATCCACAGAGTAGGCCCCATGAGACATTGTCATGTGCTGTAGGCCTCCAGCTGGACTTGTGGGGGACATTATTATGGGCGCTAGGCCATTAGCTGGATTTATACAGGATGTTCGTATTCAAGTCCTCAAATGGATTCTTTGGTGTTTAGTGTGTGGACATATTTCCTACATTTTTGTATATGATTCTTTGGGTATTAGAAAATAATTCTATAAAATATGTGTCCCGTATTGTATTGTTCCCCTTACAAAAACTCCAAACCGTGGCCCTCCATGTCTATGTAGTCTTCCCTCCTCATGAATCTATCTACAGATTTCTTTCTCTCATGATAACATCAGGTCATATTGAATTAAGATTCCTCCATCATGACTTCCTTGTAACTTAATCACCTCTTTAAAGACCCTGCCTCCAAACACAGATGCATTGTGAGGAACTGAGGTTCAGTGCTTCAATATATGGTTTTGATGAGGGTCCAGGGCAGTTCAGCATCTCACTCTTTCGTGGGTGAAGGGATAGTGGCAGAAATGTAAGTGGAGGGCTCTTCCCTCCATGTGAGGACCTCAAACAAAGCGTGTTTTCTTTTTTCACAAAATAAACTATTCACCGATAAATACAAAAGAAAACTTATCAAGATCTACCAGTGGATATCTTATTTTATAATGTAAATTTTCTATTCCTTATGAATATCATCATAAAATCCTAGTTTTTCAAGAGAATATGACCAAGTAAGATCATTCTAATTTCTCTCAAATACAATTCTGGCTGAGGAATAATGCTCAGTGATTTTAGGCCCCGGGGGATCATCAAGGAAAGAAAATTGCATTTGGATGCCACCGTATGTAAACGATGTCAGGAGGAGAGTTTGGCTCAGGTCTTTTTGCTTTTGCTTTTGCTTTCGTTTCTGCTATTGTTCTTGTTTAGGAGTTTTGTTTTTTCGGTTCTATGATTTGGTCTCAGGGTTACATGAGGGCTGCAGAAGAGAAATGGGTTTCCTCTCAGCCCAAAATACCACTGCACCTGCTTTGAGAGCCGCTGCCAAGTTTGTAGGCCGTTATGTAAGAGGAGGAATCTGTCCCCCAAATCTCTCAGAATTATATGGTCTTGTCCTCCTGTTTTGGGTTCTTGCCACAATTAATAGTTATCCTCAAAATTCAATGAAGTCTTTTACTCCTTTATGATAAGATTTTGTTGTAACTGAGGACACAAAAAGGATTAGGTGAGGCTTTCCTTGTTGTTCTTCTCTATCAGTGGACACAGTTGCTTTTCTTCTTATGAGTTCTTTTTCAGATCTATGCCAGTGATGATGAACACATCAGAGCTTGCAACTATAGAAGAATGCTGCTGTATGCAGGTGTCTCAGGTTTGTTGCCACTGATCTGTGCTGATAACAGAAATGACTCCCGTCACACTTACATAAAAACTCCCAGATCCTTTTTTAATTTTTTTTTTTAACAGGGTCTTCCAAGGAATCTGAACCGGAGTCAGGAAGCAAGCCTCAAGGTAAGAACCCGAGATCACCCAAAAAAGTACCACAGCTGTCCTCAGCGAGTACCACAGGTTCCAGTCTCCACCAACGATGAGGAAAGCTGAGCTCCCATCAGGAAACACACTGTGACAAACTTCTCCATAAAGCTAAGGAATGCACCATGTTCCCCTGTGGAGCCAGGAAGTGATTCTCCAAGGACCAGATCTTCCCCAAAGTGAACCATAGCCATTCTCAATGACAGTGGAGTCCTGAGCGCCTCCTCTCACAAGAATAGTCAAGTTCACCAGGAAAGCCAACATGACAAGGTCCCCCAGTACAACAGCCCAGGAGAACAAGAAGCTTCCAACATCTTCTCCAAGCAATTTCCCTAATAGCTCAACAGCCTTTTAGTTCTGCCTCTTATATTGCTTACAACAA
The DNA here is from genome assembly GCA_004027025.1 of Myocastor coypus. Classification (NCBI taxonomy): domain Eukaryota; kingdom Metazoa; phylum Chordata; class Mammalia; order Rodentia; family Myocastoridae; genus Myocastor; species Myocastor coypus. Next base: position 22,245 of record PVJA010002967.1, on the reverse strand, counting down.
TCCTCAGTTGGGCCTCCCACACCCACACCAAACTAGTTGAGCTTAGATGGGGGTTACAAGCCGATCACCAGTTGGCAATCCACCCACATGGGGGGAAGCTGGCTTCACTGACTCCAGGCAAGAGGTTCTTACAAACCATTCAACCAACCTTGGCAATGTACCAGTCTGGGACTACAGCCTCCTAAGCCTAGGAGAGCTAAATATCTATCGTTTCTTCTGTGCACGCTGTGATGCTTTGCGTGGCAACCCTAGGAAACCGATATGGCAAGGGACAACTCCCACTCAATTTTTCATTAAGAAGCAATTTTCTTTCCTAGATGAAACTGTAAGATGTTACCATGCGATGACTCAAGGGAAATGAGCAGTGCACTATCTAAGGAGAGAGAGGGTGGGCTTTGGAGTCTGTTGTGGTTTTGAACACAAGTTTCTTCCACTCACACAGTGGCACCCACGTAAATCTCATTCTCAATTTTCTTCCTCTCAGAATAGGGCTAACTACATCTGTCTTACAATATAGATAACAAAAGGCCAAATAATGTGAATTTGCCTAGCACATAGTCGACGTGTATTAAGATGACTTTCCTTCTTTCTCTTGTGCATGCAAAGAAAACATAAGAGTAAGTGGTATTCTTGCTCTTCTTGATGGCTGTATTAAGACTTGACTTTATTAAGTAACCAACACACAGGCTTTCTGATTTGGGGAAGGGTAATGATACATATTTTTGTGCTTTGAAGACAGTGTATTGCTCAGTAAGACAAAATATGATCTAAAAGTTCATGAGGGATAGCATACCAAAACACTACAGACAGCCTGTGTGTTGGTTACTTTTCTCTCATTGCTGAAACAAAATACCCAACATCTCAGGTAAATCAGGCAAGGTTTACTTAGCTCAGTGTGGAGGTTTTAGCCCACAATCAGCTGGTTCCAAGACAGGGTGGCATGGCAGAGGGATAACAGCTGAAGGTGGCCAAAGAAAGCAAAAGTAACAGAAGCAAAAAGGGTTAGGGCAGCAAGCCCCTTTCCCTCCCTTATATGTATCGTAAGCCAGCTTCCCCCACCTATGGCAGGTGTAGTGCTCACACCATCTCAGCGCCCTCCTGCAGACTCACGGTGTTCACTAAGTGAGGATCCTGGTCCCTGCTGAGGTACTTAGCAAAGCTTCTTCTAAACTCCTCAAGTTGACACAAGATGAATCAACCATGAACTATCCTAAAGCACCTACAGCTGCCCTAGGGCATGTACTCTACACCCTAGGGTGTGGAAATAGTTATGCTTCTAAACTTTCCAAGTTGATGTAATGCATAAACCGTCAGGGCGTGGCTTAAATAATGTATGTTAATCTTCCTGTGGTGCCACCAAGCTGTCTTCTGAGGCTGTTCCTTGTCTTGCAGGTGGCTACCTTTCTCATGTGTCCTCGCATAGCCTGTCCTCTGTGTAGACAGTGTTTCTGCCTCTTCTTACAAAGATATAGGCATTGCTGTCTCACTCCCTTTGCAGCCTCATCTTACCTGAAGCATTTTCCTAAATGCCTCATTTCTGAGTGTGGTCATGTTTTATGGTAGAGGGAGCTGGAGCTCCGAAATACACATTGTGGGTAAACAAAATTCAGCTCCTCATGGAGGGCAAGCTGAAAAGAGACCACAATGTCAGGTTATGTGTTGTGCAAATGAGTGAACTTGTGTATGTGTTTGTACGTACAAGACATGTGTGGATGTACACATATGTCCACAGTTATACAGTCAAGGTGGGGCAGGAATACTTTGAATATTTTCAACTACTTAAATGATTATAATCCTGGAAAGAAGCAAAATGATACCATAGCAGACATGTCTTTTGTCCTAGGGCTTTAAAGGCTCAAAATGCTAAGCGTCACTGAGAATCTAGCCCTGAGCCTTTCAGAGATGAGCCATTTTCCCTGTTGTACTTATTATGCATATTTGGAATAATTTTGGAGAATCACTCACAATAGATTTTGAAAAATAAGTTAGTTGAAACCAATGTGCTGTAGGCAGCATTGCTTCCAAATGCCATGCAGACATTTTGGCACGGCAGATGCGCTCTCAGCTGTGGGCCAATGCTTTTCTGTATGCATTCTTCTTCTTTTCCCTTCCTCTAAGACAGATGCACAACCTCGAAGCTGCAGCTCAGTTGCAGGAGATCCCCTCACTTGTTCCAAATGTGTGCGGACCACTACTATTCCTCAGCAAATAAGAATGAAGCTTTTAGCATCATTGCATTCCTATTAGAGAAGGGGTTTTACCTCTCACCTTGATATGTAATGTTGGTTGCTATGTGTCAGACATGGTTCCCCATGTTGATAATACAGTGATGGACTAGAAGGACAACTTGCCACTTTGCAGACAGTAACACTCTTACCATAACATTCTTGATCCTTAAGATGGCAAGGAAGCTGTAATTTGTAGCTTAAAGTACTTTGTTCTTACTCTTCTCCTTGGATTCTGAACTGAATAATCACCCTACCTGATTAGCTTACCAATGAGTGTCTCCCAACTCATGAGCTTAATGGTATTTTACTTGTTACTATTAAAGACATAATTAGGGGAAATCATGAATATTACATCTAAAATTATGTATATTTGTACATGCATAAATATTCCTTTACATATGAATTTCAGATTTGCATACACATATAGATGATGATATGAAAGCTTACTTACTATTATGGATTGCATCTAGCTATCACCCTAAAAGGCTCATGAAATTATAGGTGGGGAGTTTCAAAGGTTGCTAGATTACAGTGTATTATGCTGAAACTTGGGGTGTGTGATTACTAAATTAGTCCACTGATTGGTTTGGCACAGTTCTGGGTGTGGATTATGGGAAGGCCTACCCAAGGTATGGTGTGGCACCACCTAGTGGGCAGGCAGCTTGAAACAGACGAAAGGGAGAGGTAGGCTGGTGCTGCTCTGCTGCCTTCCACCCACTGTGGACTGTACCTCCCCCACAGTGTCCCGTGCCATACCCTTCCTCCTTAGAACCAGTCCCTGATGAGCTAAGATGTCTACAAGTGTGAGCTACAATACACCGTCCCTCCTTTAACTCTGAGTGTCAGGAATTTTTGTCTCACAATGAGAAAAGTAACTAAGACACCTATTTGAAATACTTTAATCCTACACATTCTTATAGTTTTAATACAATGGAAAAATTTACATTAACTTAGTATTCTGTTAATGTCTTAGTGGTTAAACATGATTTGCTACACAGAAAATGGGACTTCATTTTTGTCACTGACAGGATTCAATAAAATAGCTTACATGATCTATTCAGTAATATGTTATACTATTCAGTAACATTTAATAAATATTCAGTAATGGCACAAAGAATGAGTTGGATGAATGGGTAAATAAATGAAAAATTTTGCATGTAAAAACAAAATGTTTTGAAAACTAATTTGTGAGTTGACTGATAATTTGCTTGGCTATAATTAAGCCTGTATATATTAACGCATCATGTTGTCACCATAAATATCCATAAAGAAATGAAATTAGTATGTTGGAGAGGTATCTACACTCAGCATTATATTCAATAACCAAAATGGAAAATTAGCCCGAGTCAACATATGAATACTGAAAGTATAATAGCGATACACAAGACACTACCATTCTACCACAAAAAAGATGAAATCACAAGCTTGATGTGGAGTGTCTCCCAAGTGTGGAATCCGTGTGTGCAGTTCACCAGAACATTCTAGGCTTTGTTGGAGTTGGCATTGGGTGAAACTCCCATGGTACTGAGAGTCTTTAGAACTTAAATGACCTTCTGTGGTGGGGATGAGTTCTTACAAAGCACTGAAGTTTTTTTTTTTTTGTTGTTGTTGTTTTTTTTTTTTTTCTGGTAAAACCTGGAAGCATCATGCTGATTGCTTATTATAGGACATCACTTCTTGAAGGAGATATGATCTGTTATGTTCATAGAGATGGTAGTGAAACCCTTCTAGAATTCTAGAAACCATTCCTTACAGGTAGTAAATCTTGCTCATGTTACTGGCAGCAACTAAGACGTGTCTGAGGAATCTGAGAGAAGTAATAGCCTACAACTTCCTTCCATTGTAACCAGTATTGCCTCTCCTGCAAGCAGAAGCAAGGACCCTTCCTGGTATAAGGTCGTCTCCTCTTCATGGCCTCTTACTTTAATCACGGTGACTTAATTTTGCTTTTCGTAACAATGTCACAATAACAGGCCCACCCACACAGCCACTGGCAAGGTTCTTGGGATCAAGAACCTTCTTTGAAGCAAAAATCACACTCCAGAGTTTAATGATTTTCTTTTTCTTTTTAATAAGATAAAGTATATTAGAGTCTTTAACACATAAAAAGGCAACAAAATTACTAGACTTCTGCTCAAATAATTGTAAGCTGTTAGCTTTCCTTCATTGTGTGGGCTTGCAAATTAGTTTTAGGTGATCAAGTGGTAGAGGCCAATACTTTGCTCATAGAGATGTTGCTGAAACACTCCAGAACTTTTTTTAAAAAAAAACATGTAATAATGATACTAGCCTAAAGGAATGGAAAGCATAATGAACTATTAAGCTATACACTTAGCATCAATAGGAATGTCGTATAACTACCCGAACAGGCTACTCTTAAGGTGAGAGTTGTTCATTACTCACTCACATCCACGGAAGAATACCATCTGCTACTTGATGGTATCGCTTATCTTTTTGCAAAAAAGGAAGCCTTTAGGGATGGTAGGCCTGATGCTCTGGTCTAATTGCAAGTTAGATAATTATATCTTGCTTAGCTACATTTCCTAAATAGTTTTATCTGAATTTGCTGCCTAGCCCTGACACCTTAATTTTATTTCCTACTCTAACTCTTGCCAAGAGCTGCAATGCTCTGTTAATCAGTCCCTTGATTCGAGAGCAGATGTAGGGACTGTGCCATCCTATCAGTGGACTAAATGACTGCTGAAAGCCCTGGGACATTATCCTCCAGGCTGTGGTAGAGATACAGAATATGAAAAAGAGCCGGGAAAGGACAGTGAACTCTTGAGGCGGATAGGATATTTCTAGGCAAAGTGTGATATTGCACTTATATTACACAAGTCAGATTGTGAGAGGAGTTGTATGTTGGATTAACACATCTACCAGCTTTGTATTACAGGCAACAAGTTGAAAATTGATGCCGAGTTTTCTAGGAAACTTTGGATTGTCTCGCAATCTTTGTGAAGCATCAAGACTGAATATATCTCTCGTAAGTTTGGATGATAGACCATGTAACAAGAGGCCCTTGGTCCACCTATTAGTGACAGGAAAAGAGTAGTGGCTTGATGAACACGTAGTACTGCCAGCAGACAGAGCCCTGCCATGGCATGGGCCAACAGATCAAAGCATGCTCGTATTCAGGAAAAAGGAGAGGAATCTCTGCAAATCCAGGGGTTACATACTAGTGCTGAAATGCTGCTGCTAAAGAACTCTATGTGAGAATTCAGTAAGCTGTTTTTGGACTGCCAATAGAAAACTGAGCTTCAGTGGATTGAAATTAACTACTTCCATAGCCAAAGGTCTGCTGCTGGAAACAAAAATACACAGTGTAAAAATAAAATTCAAGCATTTATAGGAGAGGAGCCACAGAAAGAACCTGACACTATATGCTTGAAAAAAATACATCAAATATACACAGAGTTCCTTCATAGTTTTGAGACAAAGAAAGGAAAACAGTGGAACCCGGGAAGCAAGAGGTGGGGTTGTCTGGGGCAGAATATTTGTGTATTAGTCAGCTTTCCTACCCGGCACCAGCATTTTCTTTTTTTTTAATATTTTTAATTCATTTTAATGAGGAAAAAAAAGCTAAAATAGCAATGAAACAGTTTCAAATCAGCTTAGTAAGATGGTTACAATAATTAATACATTACATATTATTGTCTTCATAGTAGTTATTCAGAGGATTAGATGCAGACCTGATATCTTGTCTAAATAATAATAGCACAAACTTTTATTCTCAATGAACTAAGACAAAATAGCTGTATATCTCTCTTAACTCTCCAGCAATTTCAAGGAGAGTTTAATTTGACTCATGGCTTTAGGGGGTTCAGCTGGCTCCAAGACAGAAGCACCATACTGGAAAACCACGCTGAAGCAACATGCTTAGCTCATGGTCCCTGGGAAGCAGAACAAGAAAACAGCACTATGCAGCAAGGACAAAGGACCATATGAAGTAACAAAGGTCATGCTGCCATGATACATCCAAGCAAAGCCAGAAATATGCTCCACCAACCCCCCAGGCCAGTCTCAAAGCTAACCGAGTTAATGATTGGCCATAACTGCCACAATCTGCAACTTGCTGGGAGAAGACGGAAGGGTGCAGGGTAGGAAAGAAGCTCAGGGGAGACAAACACAGCACTGAGGAGTGGATTTTAGTCACTACAACCAAGATGGCAGCCATGTGCATCCAGGAAGTCTGGGTAGAGGCGTTTGGGCCTTCACGTGCTTTGTTGGTCAGGTGGCATGCAGGCAGGGCAGGACTTTGGCAGAGCAGAGTGCGTTGTGGTACCATTTGTTAAAGAAGTATACTTTCCAATGTGATTGGAGAGACTTACCAGTCTCTGACCACCCTACTCTAGGTGTTTAGAACATCCTTTCCTAGGGAATTACTGTCTTAAGCATCCAGGTCTTATTCGTTTTGAACCTCTCACAGAAATTAGCTCAAGTCTTACAGAGAGTGGATCAGATCATCAGTAAACAGTGGTTTGAAAATGGATGCATGAAAGAGAAGTTGTGACATTCAGTTGTGAAGAGTTTCAAATGAAAAATAGTTCTTACAAAATGAGATGGTGTCTACAGCTTTTTTATATCAAATGTGACTGACATACCCTCAGATGTCAGGCAGCATGGTATGTCCTGCCTGGGGAGCAAGTAGGGAGTATTCTAAGGCAAAGCATCGGTTATCCCATGAAACTATGAAAGGCGTAGCAAGGAGGTTGTTATCCTTTAGATTGAGATGACCCCTGCCCAAATTCTCATGTACTCCTAGGGGTGGCTTTTGGGAGGCAATTGGGTCATGCAGGATGCTATTCTTCAGTGGCTTTGCCCACTAAGTGTGCAGCTAAATATAACATTGGGAGGTGGTGTTTAGTAGGGGCTGGTAGATCACTTGGTGTGACCTGGTAGGATCTGTCTTTTTCCCTCACCTTTGCCCTCATGTTCGCTGCTTCTAGGTCCGCAGGTTTGAGGAATTTATGCTCCCAGAACCCATACTTCACAGCCAGCCATCTACTAAACCCTTTGAGCCAACAGAAGCTTTTGTCATTGGCTGATGGCTGGTATAGTGTAGTAGTAACAAGGGGAAATGGAGAGATAGCTCAATGGCTTCAGCACATGCTTGGCAAGTGCAAGGTCATGAGTTTTAGCCCTACAGAAAGAGCCCAAACAACCATAACAACAACAACAACAACAACAACAACAACAACAACAACAACAACAAGCCTTGGGACTGGGGAAATAGCTCCACAGACTAAGCATCTGACTGATAAGCTCAAGGACAAGTACTGCATGCTGTACCCAGCCCTGGAACCCGGGGCATACCATGCTGGCCACTGGAAGCAGGTGTAATGGTTCTTGCTTATTATCTCAGCACTGGGGAGGCTGAGACAGAGGATCACTAGGAGTCTGAGCTGCATAGTGAGACCCTGTACCACATGAATGAATGAATGATTTTTTTTTAAAAAAATAAAAAGGCTGGCCAGACAGCTCAGTGGACTCAAACACCTGCTTAGGGAGAGCACAGTGTCTGGGGTTCAATCCCTGGCATTCTATGTCGGTCCTGTCCCAGGGCATGCAGAGAAGGCAATTGAGACTCGGTGTTGTGGTGTGCTCTTATAATATCAGCACTCGGGAAGCTGAAAAGTGGAGAATCACTACAAGTCTAATCTATGTGGCCAGACCCTGTAGACCCTATAGATCTTGTTCTAAATACAAGAAAAAAAAGCAAGGAGAATAACTCAGATAGAGGTGGAAAATATTTAAAACCTTGGCCAGTGGTGAACTAAATGTCAGAGTGCCAAAACATTTTCTTTGTTGATGAAGTGCAGTTGGTCAGAAGCTGCTAAGAGAAGACTATATGAAAAATAAAAATGAATAAATTGGAAAAGAAAAATTAAATTGAAAGGTTTACATGGAGGAAATGAAAAGAGAGATTGCTTTGCCTGATCTTAAGAGACAGCCCTCTCCACCGTGATGGTTCTTACATAAATTGTTACCAGAGCTCACCTGGTTGTGATCAGAGCTCCTCCCACTGCTGATTTGCATGGCTAATATATAGATATGAGCATTTGTTATGTAAGTGGGATAGCGAAAACGAAATAGAAATCCCACTGTATTAATTAATTTAGCACCATTTTTCCATTCTGAGGACATCCAGGTAGGCTCTCGGGAAAACTAATGAATCAGAGGATGGGAAATCATTATTAATATTTGCAAACATTGAGAACATGTTTGCATTTTGTTATTTTGTTTTCCACCTCATTTCAGTTTCTTTGTAATTTTCAAAGCAATCTCTTAGGGGAAAAAAAAGGCATTATGTAAATTTAGCAGAAGCGGTGCTTCAGAAGGCACCAGCTCATTAGGCATCTTCCTGGTAGGTTTCAGGAGCTCTTTAGAAGAAAATGCAGGCTGTTCTCTCTTCCTCCTTCTCAGGGATAAGTCGGCTGTCAATCTGAAACAAATCAGTAGCCCTGGCTGTGAATTAATTGCATTACGCTCCTTTCCGTTCTTCTGTCTTCTCTTCCTTGGAAGTGTGAGATGATCATTTCCAACTAAAGTCCTACGCAACAGATACAGGATTTACCTCTCACATTTTTAATAACACTGCACAGACCAGGAATAAGGTTTATTCACCCCAGTGGTTTTCTGTACATTGGCAACATTTATTATTACAAAAGCTTTCAGGGAGTCAATGGTCTAACATGTTATAAGACTTGCTTTTGCTGAGCAAGTGTTTCTTCATTGTAATAGTCAGTTTTAAATGGGAAGTTCTAACAAGAAGAAAATGATCAAAATATCCACAAAAGCTCCTAAGAAATAAAGGACTATATTTACATATTCAATTTGGTCCCCACAGGGAGTGAACACTCAGATTTCCTAGCAAAAGTGTAAACATCTCAATCACTGTCATTTTACCTCTTCATAAAAAATAGATTAAGAATATGTAGGCCACAACTTTCTAGTCTACCCCAGTTTTCTTTTTCTTTGTCATTTCTATTCAGCATCATCTCTATGCAAGTACATATCTTTTTTCTTTTGCTGCAAGAATTTAAAACTGGAAAGAACTTTAAGAAATCATCTTTGTGATCCTTCATTATTAGTGCTGGATTCTAGAATGCTTCCTTGAAAATTTAGAAAACAGAGATTGTCCTCTGTTGTTAAAGCTGAAATATCAATGCCGAGCAGATGCTTGGAACACAGTTATTGCAAGGAGACTACATGGCTCCAGGGCAGTAATCTTCCACAGAAGCCTGAATGGGACAGGACAGAACTGAGGGAAAGCAAAGCAAAGAATGCTGGGAAGACAAACGAAGGTGGAGGAGAAAGCCTCCGGATCCAGGTAAGCATTGAGCATGCTCAACTCTAACCCTGGTTGAAAGACAGCCCACAATGTACACGTTCAATGATCTATTTTACTCTGCACGTTTCAAATGCACATGAAACAGCAAACACTTGAATACAACTTGGTTTTCCATGTGGGAGCTCTATGGATGAGATTTGGTGGTGCAGACCACTGAAGTATTCAGTTCCTTCGGGGTTTTAGACTTCATTACAATTTAATACAGTGGCCCCGGGGCTTGTAATCTGACTACCCATGTACCTTACATATCGAGAATATGCTGACCAAACCATCCTTTCCCTTTAGCAGTTACTTGTCTTATTTTAAATTAACTTAATGACATTTTGATTGTAAATCACAAGGTTGACAGACTGATTATATGTGAGCTCAAACTAGAGTGTGCTGATAAATCGAGTTCTACGGAAAGATTTTGACTTCGAATCACAGGAAACTCATTAAAGTCATGTCAGATATCTTGAGAGACAGCATTTGAAACTTCTTCACATGATTTAATTTCATCTGGCAGAATCTGATGCTATAAACCAGGTTTCATTTCCTTTCTAAAACTTCAAAATCCTATGCATGGGCAGGCATTTTATTTAGATTATCCTGAGAGGAAACTACAGGTAAAAATCTCCACTAAATCCTTCATATAAATGAAGCCCAATGTCTTTGGACTTTTCTACTTTCTCATTAAAAATGAATTTCCAAGACAGTTGAACATTATTTTTATTTTTTTCAAGAACTTCTTTTCTATAGACCTTTCTCCTATAAATATAACCCCAATTATATTTCTCTTCTTCAGAGCCTTCATTTTTTTCTTTCTCTGAACCATGCCCACACATATTTTGCACATTTTTCTTGAGTGGCATCATCCCTATCTTGAGGCGACACTCAAAATGAGATAACAGAAATTCTGAACGTTCTTTAAAGAAATGATTTTATATTTTCAGAATATTCTTGCATTATTCACAATTAATCTATGCCACCTTAGATCTTTATCTGCCATACTTAACAAAATCCAGTCTTTTCCCATTAAGTCTGCATTTGCTCTTGATAAAGTACACCTGTTTTAACTGTATAATATATATTTCATCTTAATTTTATTTTTTGCCTTGCTGTATCATTTTCTATTTCAAGTTTCTGTGTAGTGAACAACTTAGTCATTTACAATACACTTTTCAGCATCTCCAACCTGATTAATCCATGAATTCTATTTTTAAACTTAATAGCAAATACCCATTACACATAAGTAATTTGATTCAATGAAATAATTTGTCTCAAAGTGTATTCCACACATCATGGAAGCCCATTAGAACCGACTGCCTCCTCTGTCAGGGGCAGTTTGAGTGGAAGAGTCCTGCTGGGACGGAAGTTTCGAGAACTATGAAGGGGGCTCCCTAGTGTAAGAAACTGAACAAATAAATAAAACCAAAAGGTACAATAGATATTGTGAAAGAGAAAGAAGCTGCTCAAAAGGAAAACACACTGGGATAAGGGAAAGGAGAAAATAAAGAAAGAAAAGGGGGAAAGGTATGCACAGCATAGCTAAGATAATTGTACTGCTGATTTCTATTGGTTTATTGAAAGGAACAGTTAATATTTAAGTATTTGATCAATTTGCATGCCTATATATGATAACTTGAACAAGTACTTTGAAGATTACAATATGAGTATAATAGCCACTGTTCATTTCCTATCATCTTGCTTTGAAATTCTATATCATTTTTGTTTTTTTTCTCATTTATCTCTTTAGACATAGTTGTAGCTATATTTTTTTTCTACACCAAAACACATTGATCTATATCCCTACAGACACTTTTTCTCTCTCACACATGTATACACACAGATACAGATTTATAGGGAGACATCGATTTAGCTCTACATATAGATGATATACGTTTGATATAGATGATATACAGACATGGATACAGACACAGATATAGATATAAGCGATGAATTATTTGCTTAACCTGAACAAGTTGATATCTTTCCAGGTTGAAAGGAGAATAATAAATTACTCCAGGGTAAACGGAGGGAATACTGGGCCAGCCAGATAGCTCAGCAGATTAAAGCACCTGCTTAGGCAGATGCAGAGGCTGGAGGGGAGGGACTTTTGATCCTCAGCCTGCCTCGCTGGCCCAGCCCCCAAGCTATGCTGAGGAAGGGAATCCCAGCACTTGGGAGGCTGAGAACAGGAGGATCACTACAAATCCAATCTGTGTAGTGAGACTCTGTAGACCCTGTACTAAATACAATTCTTAAAAAAGGAGGGGGTAAATTATTGCAGTTGATTATCTTATAATTTCATTATTAGTTTTAGACTGCATTTTCAGATATTGGTACCACCTACATCTAAAAAGTTCTTTTAAAAATACCAAAGCCCAGTACATGTATTTTATATCATATTTTATACTAACCAACACCTTTCGGTGTCTTCTATTACTTTGAACACTATGTTCCTACTTATTGCCAAATTCAAATCATCTGTGAAATCTCTGACATACTGTACAACGACTATCTTTCAGGAAGCAAGGACCAAATTCTTCCCTGCCCGTATTGATAATAGTCCACTAGTATTGCCTCATTTTGCATTAGAACCTTACACATTATTTTGGCAGCTCTCTTCACTGAAATTCTGTACTCTGCTTAGCAGAGCTGAAAGCTTTGTGAGTCCTTAGTTGTGTGCCAAGTTCCCTTTTGTGGGCTTGAACAGTTCATCCTCTTAAATTTTTTTGCTTCCATGATCTTGTCATGCTGCTGTTTGGGGACAGAAACAAACTGAAAACCGGTTTGTATATAGGTTTCAGTGGCTTTCTTCTGAAAAGAAAGACGAATTGATTTAACAACTGAGCTGACTACAGGCATGTGATTGTATAGAAACTGTGGGGTGTGTGTCCTTGGTGCACCCCTGTCCCTAGAACGACACTCTCTGAAGGTCAAATATATGTCTCTCTCTCAGTGCCCTGCTTCCTGGACCTTAGGTGCCACCCTCTCCCCATCAGGGCGCTTGATAATTCCTGACCTTGCTCATTGTAACAGGAGCTTTACAAAAACTGGCAACAGCCAATCAATAAGATAACAGCGCAACATGGAATGTGTTACTTGCATGAGGCTTCAGTAGAAGCTTCTTCTGAAAAGATTAAAAAGAAAAAGAAAAAAAATGCTTCCCTATTTTGTATTTGAAACGAAAGGGATATCCTCCTGCATCATTTTTCAATTTTATCACTATGCAGTTCGCATGTTCTGTTTGAAATAGCTTGATATTTGACCATGGAAGTCAGGGGCTCTGTAGAAAGGGAGGCATGTGTTTTTATTTCTTTCTCATTCAGTCTTTTTCCAATAGGGCTTCAAACAAATTGTCATCTGAAGTGTGCTTTTTAAATTGAGAATGTTGGGGAACAAGAGAAAGGGAAGGGTTCAGAGAAAGGCTCTGTAGCACTTACGAATGTCCCTTTGTGTCAATCACTCAACAAAAATGCTAGCTCTTTCATTTCCTAATTATGCTAAAACACACATTAATGTTGCACTCTAGGGGAAATTAAAACCCTACAGAGTGGCCTCATTTTCCTCTTTTCTCCCTTCTTTTATCTCCCTCCTTCCCGCCAACTCCCACTCCTTCCCTCCTATTCTCGCTTTTTTGGTAATGTCTTGGTAGAATATACGAGAGACTGAAGGTGCGCAAACATGGATTTTAATGTTGGCTTAGCCTCTTGGCTTGGTATTTTCCTTTTTCCCTTGCTTGAATTACTTAACCCTGTTGAAGTCCTATTTGTTCAGATATAAAATGGAAATAGTGATATATGAGCCTATTTGTGTGCTTACTGAATATATACAAGAAAATAAATATATATATGAACACAGGCATGCATTGGTATTTATCAAATATTTACCTGAAAATATTTGATAAATACTAATGCATTTCCTTTATTTATATCATAATATGTAACTTTACCAAAATTATTATAAACTATTATTTATTCCACTATATAGAGGACAATAGATTCAGCTCAAATTCCAGATCGAGAACTAGAAAGGAAAAATAAAATAGAAGACAGCATGTTGCTGAAGAAAATTTAACACACTGACTTGGCGTCACAGTTTCTATGGTAGGCTAAAGTGCTATAATCTACAATATTATGCAGTGTTCCATAAAATCTATTTTCAGCCAGTGGTCTAGGTAAATTGTAATGATAAACAACAAATAGAATCTAGAGAAGTTTTTTTTTTTTTTAATTTATTGGAGAGTAAACTATCTTAGGAAATATAGTCTCTGAAATAGAAGCTGCTTATAGGTACTTCTATAAAAATACGTTCCTTCCACTTCTTCATATGAGCTTGTTTAACACTACCTTTAGTGATGGCTTGTGTCTAGATGTCCCCCAAAACCTCATGTGGTTAATGGGAGGGGCTTTTTCAGAGGTGGCCGGATCTAGAGTGTGTGATTGATTCATGGTGCAGTGCTGGGATCCAGGGCACTAGGATGAAGGATGGAAGCGTCATCTCCACTAAGGAACCTGGATAAGCAGAGAATCAGATCAGAGAAGCCTTGTGGGAGAGAAGCTATGGAGGATGAGTGTTTTGCAAACAAAGAAATAAGATGAGAAAATGAAATGAAGCAAGCTACCTGAGATGTGGTGTGAGTGTCTTAGAGGAAACTGGTCCTGGCAGCCACTATGGGGAGGTCACTGGATAATTAATAGAGGAAAAAAAAAACCCAACGAATGAAAGATTTGAGGAAGTTCTCTGGTAAAGAAATGGTGAAATGGGAGAGCTGTGCAGTGAAAATGCAGGACAGAAGCCAAGGTCCAGGAATGCTTTGACATTTTAATGATAGGGAATTGGAAGCTTATAAAGCAAGAGAGGCATTTTGGAAAGGAGAAAGCTAAATACAGAGAAAGAAGGGGGTGTATAGCAGGTCCCAAAGGAGAAGGGAGAGTAGGGATTTGCCTGCTTTGAGAGGGTAGATAAAAGGCAGGGCTGTGATTTCCTTTCAAATCTCTTGGCCAATAGTATTCTTGATATTTTATCTCATTTATCTTTTAATGTCATACAGAGTCAATTTTCATCTTGATTTTGCAATACTGATCTCAAAGGCATGGGTAAAAAGGCTGAAAGTGACTGCTGACCAGAAATGAGAAAGCTGAGGCTCAGATGCCAAGGTACTTTATCACTCTTCCTTTACAGCAGAAAAGAAAACATGCACATGTGGAGACAGCTCGAACCCCGGAATGGTCCTTAGCCACCTATATCTCTTCAACCACCACAAAAGACAGTTTTCTCCCTTATTATTTTCTTTGCCTGTAGTGCATGACCAGAAATGCACTTTTTCAGAGACCTTGGCCAAATCTAATATTTCTGATGGATAAATAAATATTTAGGGTAATATTTATTTAGGGTCATTGTCTCTCAATGTTTTCGTAAGCTCAGGTGTGTCAAGGGTAGCCCTTGACTGCTATGAACGGGGTGTTGCTGCTTTTTCCAGTTTGCAGATATGTTGAGCTTGGAAGTCAGGCATTAAAGAACAACGACCCTTCCTAGCATGATGATGAGGGATGTGTTTTTTTCTGACAGTTTATTTTTTGAGTGCCAATGACTGCCGATTAGTATCGTTGTTTTCTTATCAATGAAAATAGGAATGTGGGGCTGGGGAGATAGCTCAGTGGAATAAATGCTTGCCTGGCAAGTGCAAGGTCCTGAGTTCAACCCTTGGTACCACAAAAAAAAAAAAAAAAAAAAAAAAAAAAAAAAAAAAAAGGGAATGATGGGAATGTATGGAAGTCTTTCAAGTTAATATGATCACTCTACAGAGCCAGGATCTGTCTGTCTGTCTGTCTGTCTGTCTGTCTGTCATCTATTTATCTATCATCTATCTGTCATCTCTCTCTCTCTCTCTCTCTCTCTCTCTCTCTCTCTAGCTCTGTATTTCTTGCTCTCTCTTACACTGGGAGTCATTGAACCCATCACCTTGTGTGCAGGCAGGCACTATGCCAGTGAGTTATCTTCCAGCCCAGGATATTATTTCTTACTATCTTCTTGCTTCAAATAATACTGATTCTAGCGAAAAGTCATACAGAAAAGTGAAAGTGTGAAGGATGCATGAGGATTACAGAATTTATATTTCTTTTGTTGTAGTCATCTGGTTGAATGTTTCCTTAAGTTGTCAGACTGTGCAGCACACCGTTAGGAGGTTCTGCCCCAAATGGACAAGCTCACTGTCATTTCCTTAGGTGGTCATCATGATTTGGATGAATACAGCAGGTCAGTTGTGCTCAGAAAGCCAAATCAAAAGACAGTCTTTTTCTTGCTGTGTTTCATGAAAGATGAGGATGACTCTTTGTCATGTTTTTTCCCTCTATCTGTGTCTATGGAGGTGTGGCATTAACTCCACAAATCTCTCATAGTTCTTCCTAAAACAAAGCATCCCCAGCAAGGTGAATGGGCCTACTCCTGTGTTCACAGCCTTAGGAAAGCTGTGGTGTGGTTCTATCATCCCACCAACTTCCCTGTGCACTGTTTATCTCCGTAAACCAGATACTAGAGCCCAATTCCACTGATACGCAAATGAAAGGTGTCTTAGTTACTTTTTTTTTTTGCTGCTGGGTCAAAATACCTGCAAAGTTAAAAGGGTCCCTGGCTTGCCTAAACAGTCACTTAGTCAGCTGGGCTATCTTGCCAGTCCTCAGAATTTTCTTTTCTTTTCTTTCTTTTTTATTATGGCTGGCTCAGCCTGCCCTGGGTGTGGGGCTGACACAGCATGTGGTGCCGGGGATTGAACTGTGGTCCCTGTGATTGCCTAAGCTTGCCTAAGCAGGCGCTTTAGACTGCTGAGCTATCTCGCTGGTGCCAGAGTTTTCTTAATAAGCAGTCCTACTAGGTACACCTTAGAACTCGTGCGCCGTGTTTTCACCCTTGAATTTTCTTTCACCTTTACCCTAAATATAAAATCAATTCCAGACCCTTGGATTCTCCCATTTAACTTTATTTATTGATTTCATTTTAATGAGAAAAACAGCCATGAAACAGTTTCAAAACTTTAAAAACAGACCCTTCTCCTAGTCCTGGTAGGCCTGCGAGCCACGCAGGCTCATTGGCACTCTTGCAACGTTACTGGATAGTCTCTTCA
The DNA here is from genome assembly GCA_004027025.1 of Myocastor coypus. Lineage (NCBI taxonomy): Eukaryota > Metazoa > Chordata > Mammalia > Rodentia > Myocastoridae > Myocastor > Myocastor coypus. The sequence goes on along the minus strand of PVJA010002967.1, from coordinate 5,558 downwards.
GAGCACCTCTCCCTTCCTCGTTCTGTTCTCTATACAACAGCCAGAATGCTCCTGTTGAAGTCATTCCCTTTATACTTCCAGTGGACTCCTGGAAAACCAGAGAGACCCTGGAACTGCCTCTGGACTCTTGATCAGGCGCGCTGCACCCTGGCCTTTTGGCCTTCGCCTACGCTCTTTTTAGTACGTTCTGAGCTTGTTGGGCTCCATCAGAGCCCCCGTGAACAGATGTTGCCTAACATCTCTTACTCCCTGCTGAGCCTCTTCCGTTTCCTCCTCCGTTAGCAGGTCGAATCCTTTCCATCTTTCATCGTGTATCACATTTCCTGATGCACAGGAAAGAAGCCAGTATTTGCTAATCCTTCCCATGCTTTCCGTTGAGAGCCTCTACAATCACTATCCATACTGTGGAAGTAGCCTGCACTCTCCTTGTCGCTACTGTGTTGCTTTCACCTGCAGAGTCAGCCACGTAGAATCCAGCTGCACAGGGGAGGAATATTACCAGGTTTAATTTCCTAATTTTATCCTGTATCTATTAGCCTCTTGCCTGTCTCATTTAATTATACCTTCCAATCTTACACAATGATTGGAACCTATAATTAATGAGGTAAATGATTATCTTTTGATTAAATACTGATTAGTCTCAATAAATTTCATCTCCTGAAAACAATCTTTAGTTGGAACCAGGTGATAACTGTTAAGTTGTCATACAATTTAAACAGTACGGTTTCCTAGAGTACATAGCACAAACTTGGAAAATTCATTTGCTTGGTAACTTCACCAAAGCTTAGAAGTTTTTGCCCAAAATAGCTTGCCAGGTGCAATGCTGGTGCTATATTTCCTTTGTATGCCACTATATCACAGTTTGCTACCATCCAAGTGTATTGAATTTTATACAGCTTTCTTTTTCAGGAAAAAATTGGGAACATAACTACTTTCCAATAGATACAAAATCTAATAGTAAACTACTCAAAAGGATGGATAACTTATACATCTTCTTCCTTTTATAAAAAAGCAGTAAATATATAACTTATGAGAACTAGCTGATATTGAGAAATGAAAGGAAATAAAGCCCTAGAAATCAACAAAATACTATTAAATAAAGTGAGAAAAAAAGAAAACACAACGTCTTAATAGCTTTTCAATTAAATAAATCTATATATGGGTAAGATATAAAAACATCAGCAGGAAGGTCTTAATTGGAAAGTAGATGATTTGCAAAATAAGTATCTGACCATAGTACATTTCAAGATGTACAAATAAGTATTCTAAAAATAGGTTAATAAGTTTTGTGCAAATAAGGAGAAACAGTTTGGTGATCTAAAAATATTTGGATTGCAAAGATTTTACACAAGTGGAGTCTGACACAACTTTCTCTCATTGTTTGATTTGTCAAACTCAGGTTATTGAGGTTTTCATTTGAAATATATATCCCATTGTTTAGTAATTTTTGTGTTTCATAGGTTCAGACATAACATAGAGTTTTCTCAACGTAATTAGAACCAATTTTGTTGTTCCCAAATTGATAGGGCTGATTTTAAGGAGTCTTTTCTATGTCTAATGAAATGAGGGGGGTTTATGTAGTCTCTATGTCTTTTATAAAGTTGATTAAGAGCAATGGAATTAATAGTCATGTTGAAAGACTAGATATGATGATAAATGGCAAAATCATTTTAGAATCAATTCCATTTTAAAATTTATAATAGCAATAAGGAAAGCATTGCAAGCCATATATTACAATCTTTATAAGTGCTCCAAGATACCAATAGTAAGCAATCTTACATTTGCTAGTTAATGGCACAAATAAACATCGATCAAAATAAAAATGAGAGCCATATGCATATCAACCCTTTGTCTTTAGTGTCTTAAAAACAAGAGAAGCCCAAACTAACTATGGAGGCTAAGGCTCTTAAAATAAAGAACAACAGTTTAAGTGCATAGCTATTACAAACCCATTTGATATTCATTTTAATTGCAATGACTATAATGAATATACTTTATATTCAAACAGATGTCACAAGTACTTGTACAGAAGTTCCAATATAATTCAGTCTTAGTTAAGAATGACTGAATGGATATTTAAAATTGAATGTTGCCATGAAGGCACAAGAAAAAAAAAAAAAAAAACAATTACAGCAAACATAAGCTCCTTAAAACAACAAATTAAAGATTTTTATTAAATTGTCTTCCTTCCCTCTCTGACATGAGCAGAACATTGTCATATGCAGAACTAGCTGCATCCACCACTCTTTTCATTGCCTCAGCTGTTCTGCAGAGTATTCAGCTTTGGCAAACAAACAAAAAAATGGGAACATGGAAAGTGAGTCAGAAGGGGAGGCTGAAATTCACTTTCCAATATCTAGAGGTCATTGTAGTAGACAAATTAAAAATACTATCAAGCCAACACATTGTAGTAGTTGAATAGGTAATTATATACCCCATCTTGTTCCAGTCAGTCAGACAAGTCCTTATCTCCTCTTTAGTCTCCTCTCACATGGAGGCCTAGCACCTTGCATTGCTATGTGAGAGACCATTGCGCCATAAACTAAAGACAGCGTTTCTCAGTTTCAGCTTACACCATTACTTATGAACGTTTGTGAAAAGCCTCCATTCCCGAGCCCCAACCAAGTTCTACCAAAGCCTGAGCATAGGGCCAAGGAGCAAGCTTCATCCTGAATGACCTTAAGATCCCATTTCACACCTCTCTGTTGAAACAATTGCCCAAAGGTTGGACAAGGCTATATTTTATTCCATCGAGGAATCAGTCAGAAATGAGGGTATGTGCATGAAAGAGTTTGATATGTGTAGCATGTCCAGAAGATAGGAAGCAAAGGGTGAATTTAGTATCGATACAAGTTACTGAATAGTACAATAGTAATCTACACACACTTGAAAATACAAAGAAAGAGTACACTTTTTGTGTAGATTCAAAATTCAATTTTAGTTTCAATCTGGTAGTTCTTCCCATATGAAGGGTTTTTGGTGGTTGAAAAAAAAAGTCTGTTTTCAGTCTATTAGAAAATACAAGAAGCATTGTTTTAAATAAGTTCACTTGATTTGTCCTTAAGCTTCAATCTGTACCATGTTGTGAAAAGGAGTGACAGCTGTGTGAGGCTTCCTGGTGGCTGGAAGGGGAGCCCCATGTATCAGGGAGGAGCTGAACCTCAAGATGAGGAGCACAGCGTCAGCTGCCTTCTCACCTTCTGCTTTGTTCTCCAACTACACCCTGAACTTCCTGGGGTGCCACACTGTATCTCTTCAGCCACTAGAGTAGACTACAGGGACGAAAGCTTAACTAGAGTTTCATAGAAGAGAGGAACAAAGTAAAGAACATAAAGCCAAAGGGACCAAGTTTGTTTGTAGTAGCAACTTGCCACCACCCCAGCATGGAGGACTCATAACACATTTGTGAGTCAAGCCTCCAGGAGCACCGCTCTGCAGGGAGCCCTTCTTCCTGAGCACAGCTAATACGAGCTGGTGAGGTCTATCGCCGGTGCCTCCTGTCCGTGCTTCCCACAGTCCCCGGCTGACACTACCTAGCACTGGAAATGGGATCTAGGACAAAGAAGTGAAGGGTAACAGCAAATCGGCGGGTCTGCGAGCACCTTACAGAGTTCCCATTTCCATCACAGCACACAGAGGGATCACAGAGCACTCTCCAGATCAGCTTGGGCAGCGTCCCCTCATCAGATCTTGTGTTTATTTCCTCAAAGCTCTATATAGAGACTTCTTTCTCTCTTGTTTTATGGCCATCAGTGCTATTGGACTAGGAGGCCACAATTGTGGCCTCATTTAACTTTATTACTTTCTACAGGCTCTATCTCCTAAAACAGTCACTCTGCAGGTTTGGGCTTTAGCATATGAACTTTTGGGGAATATAACATATTCCATAGCACTCAATACAAATGCAAATTCTTGAGCCCACCATAGTTACTCAAAGATGTGGGTAATGGGGCTTGGCAGGACACATTTTCTTAATTTCTGCAACTTTTTCTGATGAGCTGTGAGTATGAGCAGCATTGAGCTGTAGGGTGGAGTCTCAGGTCTCACCGCAGCTCTTACTTTCCACTGTGTCTATGCCCACTGCCCCATTTCTGCCTGCACTTGCCCATGGATACTCTCCTTGGCTGGGTTCACTTTCTCTAGGACCTGAAAGATCATTCCTGGGACCCGTTACCCCAACATCCCAGCCTCAATCACTCCTTTTCCAAAATAATAGGAGTCCTCATTTCTGAATCAAGAATTTGCACATTTCACTATCTTAGAGTGCTTAGGATAAGCTGCTTGTAAATATAACACAAGAGTTTTGCATGCAGGAAGCAGTGAGCACTTCGTAACATTATTTATTGCTTTGCTTCTGTAAGGCATCCTCCAACAGTACTGTTTCCAAGTCAGTATTCGTTCTGGGCATCAAACAGCCCACTCATTTCTGGCATAGCACCACATCAGTTCGAAAGTTGCTTAATAGTTTTCAAAAGTCAATATGCCATATCCTGCTTATGCCCTTAAAGGGACCAGACCCCATAAATGCTTAATATGTTACTCCATTGAATTCTCGCTGTCCCTATGAGAGAGTCTTTGCTAGAACAGAAAGACAACCCAGAAAGCTCTGAAAAAAAAAAAAAATATATATATATATATATATATATATATATATATATATACAATTTTTATTTATAAATTAAAACCATTTTTAAAGAAAAGAATTTAATTCTCAGAGTCCATACCTGGGAAGTGGAGGGCTGTAAATTATGAAGCCTTAGTTTCTTGGCTCAGAGCACAGGCTTCCTTCTGCAGTATAGGCCAGAGTGATGGTCTTCAGTCCTCATTGTGAATTTACTGCAAGGGGCCCCTGAACATGTGGGCCTTTTCTACAGTAAATTCATTTCCAATATATTCTTTGGGACCCCTGGACTTTGTACATCTGCCCCAATAGCTTTGCACACACATGGGTATGTACACCTGTGGCACATACGTGCACCACATATAAACACTCAAAGGTGGCTCCTTTGAGACAATTCGGGTTGGGCTTGTTGAGACAAATAGGTGTCATTAAATGACTTTAGACTACAAAGCTCAATTTTAGACTACAAAGAGCTCCAAACTCCATCGCTGATCTACATGTGATCTACTTCCAGAACAGTTCCAAACACTTTCACCTTTACATTAAATACACATGAAGAACTCCAAGGGAGTCACTTGAACATTGACAAGAAGTTCTGACAAGCTTTTGGTCAAAGAACTGGTGGAGTGGCTGAAGCTGCAAATTGGAAATTGGTCACTTGAGTGGGAAGCAAGGCCTGTTAGAGAATAAAGAATGCCTAAAGCAATCAAGCTACTTCAGTCCTGAAACACCTTGCCTGGAACAACTCCAGTCATTAGTCTCTAGGCAACCGTGTGTGATGCTAACTTTCTCCAATGCATAAATAATCACCCCATGGTGGTTCAACATGTCCTTTCCTCCCATCACAAGAGAGACGGCACCACCTGACCTCAGCTTTCATCTCTTATTTTATTTCTTTTTTTTTTTTTTTTTTTTTTTTTTTTTTTTTTTTTTTTTT